>BMAO01000418.1:0-52552 GCA_019973975.1 Trichonephila clavata | reverse complement strand
AATATTTTGTCCACATACGAAACTCTGTCTGAATATTTCACAAGAGCACCCCTTGAAAATTCTACAGGAGGAGAATACAAAGTTCGTCTGAGGTTTGTGAAAGTGCCTGCGGTTGGTGAGTCTTCTCTTTCTTTTCCAGGAAAAAGTAACTATTTGTATTGAAGTTTGTGAAGGGGCATCTTATATCACCCCAGCAATAACTGAAATGTATTGAATCTCACAAGTTCAACTAAATGAATTCTAAATATTTCTTAGGACATTTTGTTATTTATTATATATAATAGTAAAGTCTGTGCAGTCTAAAAAACATTAAAAGCTTTAAAAAAGAATGTACCTATCATAAAATATTTTATTTTACACCTTGTGTATATATTGTGAATTAATATCTAACTAAAGTAGCATGGGAGCAATTGGCAATGGCATTTTTGTTATGAGTCATGGTTAAATGACAAAAGTATCACCTGAGGTGGCAACCCAATCTCATGATTTCCACTCCTCATCATCGTGAGGACTTCTAGCGTCTGTAGTTGTAATGTATATTAGCCTTTCCGAAAAAATAGGAGAAAAAAACTAAAAAATAGGAGACATAAAAAACGGTTTATAGTTTTTAAAAGTAACAAGGGCCCAAAAAATATTGGAAAATACTGAATGTTATTCACACACACACACAATTATGGATGTATTTCTCTATACAAATAAAAAAGTCGAGGCATCACACTCCTCTAAAACATTTTTATTATATGAACACTTCTAAACAAGATTTACATCAGACGAACCACACTACAAACTAAGACAGAACTCTAGAGCTATAGAGTTGTGCAATTTTATATTAATTCAATTTTACATATCAGTTAAGGAAACAGTTAAAGGTGAGACAGCAATATTTAAATAAATACGAACAATACAATTATACAACAATGCAAAATAACCCTATAGAACAAATTATAAAGAAAATAAAACTATATTTTAACAAAAATGGTAAGTAAAAACTAATTGCTATTGTCATTTCCCTCAAGTTGTAAATACACTTTGGTAACATTAAACTACGTTTCAATTAGTCTAGCTTCTTAATGAGTCTCTGATGCTTTTCTTAGATATTTTCTCAGAAATTATCAAAAAGAATTCTGTCGACAAATGCATGAAAGGAAATTTCACAAAACAAGAGAATTTCTCTATTATAAAATTTTTGATTTACAAGTTTTCTAGAAATTGAAATCACAAATTAATGTCCTCGTGTTTTTCTAGCGTGTCACATTTTTAACTATTTGACTAGAGTTATAAATTAAATTTTCTTTTTAAATATATATTTACAAGTTTTGCACAGGTGCCGATAGCTTACGAAATTGCTTTGAAAGCGAAATAAAGTTCAACGAATTTTTGCCAACGCATAGCGACTTCTTTATTCATTCTCGAACGTCCAACACAAAGAGAAGAAACAAACAAACAAAGTACACGAAAAGGGGGGGGGTCCATTTCTTCGTACAAAAGGGCGACGTGAAAAGAGACGATGCAATGAGTCCGTAACAATATAAGCTTGTGATTTTCTCAGCAGAAAAATTGATTTTAAGAATGTCAGCATACAGGTATTGCCAGTATGTCATGAAGCATATCAAACTCTTGGACTAATCAACATAATAGCATATAACGAAGCTTTCACAAAATATCGTTGCTTAATTTTGAAAATTCATAAATTATACACTGTTGTTTATAAAAAAAAATTTAACACATTAATCAATGAAGAATTATTAGCCGTGTTGAAACGATGCACCATTTTTTCAACCAACAACAACGAATATTTCAACTGCTGATATGAAATCTCCATCACACCAATAGTTTAACACCTTTTTGTTGTGTGTGTGCGTAACATTTTTTTGATGTGTAACATCTTTCCTCTCAGTTGCTAGATATTTGTGATAGTGATTTCGTGAAAAGGGACGGAAATGTGTAACAGGAAAGCGGGAAAGCGTGTACTATTTGATTTGACCAATGATCGCCAGCGGTGGCGTCGATCGACTTGGCCTGTCCCCTCCCATTCATAGTTTCTTTATTAATGATAACTTGCTTTGGGCGAGGAGGGCTTACACACTAAAATATCAATCCCAATGTTAATCTTATGGTGCCATTTTTTTTTTTTGTTGAAGATATGGGGTTGATATTTGGGGGATCGATAGTACTACCTGTTTGATTAGGAAGTACAAGGACTCGACCCCCCAGGTGCCTCCCTCCCCTAAACAGCATTTTGCCAACAGCTCGACACCTGAGCCTCTTAGTCCGCTCGCACCTAGCTCATTCGATACCTCTGCCTCCATTGTATATTTTCACCAAATTTCTTTCTCATAAGGTCATTCTAATAAAAGTTGTGTTAATTAAATACAATTTTGATTAAAGATATAATTATTCGATAGAAAATTATTTCCAATCATACCCGATTCATTTTTTTTCAGCATTTAAGTCACTATTACGTATTTATTACGGTAACATGTCGGATGTTACACATCATATGCGACTACTGTAATTCTTGTTTCCCTTTTTCATGTGTAACATCTTTCCTCTCGATTGCTGGAGATTTGTGGGAGCGATTTCGTGAAAAGGGACGGAAATGCGTTACAGGAAGTTGGTGAAGCGCGCGCTATTCAGTGAAGTTCTGTTTTTTCTCCTTCATTCGGAAGGGGCTCCACCCCCCCCCCGCTGCAGTCTAGGCCGTGGATCTTTGTTTTTGTTTTCTCCCTTTAGGATCAGAGAAGAAGCTAAGTCCCTTAGGCAGAGTCGTGGTTAGACAATGACGAACGTGTTTCGATACATGACTTCGATTGCTGCGTACAATTTAAACGACCGGGCAACAGAGCAGTTGGTGTTGCGATCTATCGTAAACAGAACAACTCACATGTTGTGGCTCGACATATGGATATTACTTATCGTTAAACAAGTGGACTGGGTATTGTTAGTCAAGATATTGGGGTCATATGTGCGGCAAAATGCTTATTTGAAAAAGGACAAACAGTGATTTTGGTGGTCGTATACATTTCTCCGAATCAAACTGTTCAAAAAGTTAAAGATTTCCTGCATTTTTTACTTTTACTATATACCGAAGGTGGTTCTGCTCTTTTTTTTAAAAAAACTATCACTCGCTCCCCATGATTTTGAATGGTGATTTTATAATTAAATTCTGTTTGCTAAAAGCCAAGCCACTCATAACTTTTTTGAATGATGAACTCAAGCTCGAAATGAACACAAATCGAAATGTTTCGCCAACTAACAGTGGTACTGTTATTGACGCTATTTTTCACAACGGTTTTTAAATACTTTGAAAACACAAGTATATGTGTCATATTTTAGCTATCATAAATTATCATTACCGCTCTTCCCCAAATTGAACAAGAATAATTATTTTGATAAAAAATTGCATTACTCCTTGTGTTAATGAAATAAAATTTTCATTAAAGATATAATTATTCCATAGAAAATTATTTCCAATCATACTCGATTCATTTTTTTTCAGGATTTAGTTGCTATTGCGAATTTAGCACGATAACATGTCAGATGTTACACATCGTATGCGACTACTGTAAGGCTATTTTCTTTTCTTTTTTCTAATTGGCTACATTTTGGCAACATGGCTATTGCAGACATGGCAAGTCCACAAGCGTGAGAGCCAATTTATTTTTGGTGGCACCAGCTATAGTGGTGGCTCTCACTACCAACTGTTTTAACTCTTGAATTTATTTAATTAAAGCTCTCATCTGATGTGAAATATTAGGGTGATTTAATATTGCCGGGAGTACCAGAGCAAAATTGATATTCAAGGGATCTTTTCCATGTTATATAATCATATGTGCCAAAGATTTTTGAATCAAGAAAATCTATCAACTACAGCACGGTTCGAACCCGCAGTCTCAGGTTCACGAGGCTTGCACGCTACCTCCAAGCCACTGAGATGACTGTACAAAGCATTAAGTATCCCTCTTTGAATGTAAAAGAAAAATAAACTTATTCATGTGGCACTTATTGATTTGTGTACTTATTTGGTGCATGCCAAGTTGATTCCCAGGGAAAGAATTTATCTCTATTAATCATTTTATGTTCGTATTTACTGATTCATTTTAGAACCTTACATTTTATATGTCTTGATAGAGACTAAGTGGAAATGAAACCAAACGGTAAAATTGTTGACAGGTATGAGTATTTTCAAAGGAAATTGTTTTTCATTGTGATATCTTACATATGTTACGGCCAAAACCCGAAGTTCATTTAGTTCGCGAATTCGCTTACCAGTGCCGGCTTTGACTCATTTTGGACCCTGGGCGCAGAAGATCTACAAGCCCCTTGGCACTAGGGGATCGAAATTTATAGCCATAAAATCTGGTTAAGTCCAGCGTATCCGAGCTCCTAATATTCCTTCCGGGGCTCAGGCCCTTGGGCGCCCCTCATCAAGTGCCCAATGGATAAACTGGCACTGTGGCTGGCCAATTCACGTTTTGGTCAAGAGGATTGGCCAAAGTCCGAAATACTTGCAATTAATGTTGTATACTCTACTTTGGCTGGCCATTTCGCGAAGTGACTGGAAATCCTTGGCTAAAACCCGATGTGATATCAGTAGATTGACCGGTAGGCGGCACATCGGCACTTCCGGTGTGACGCCGTGCACGTTTTCGAAAAGAAGGTGAACTATTCCTGAGAAGGTGCTGCCGATAGATATTCGACACTTCAACTCGGTTCTTCTTGCCCTTAGCTCTTCACAACTCATCGATTTCATTATGAGTATGTATTCCTCGTATATATATATATATTTGTACTTCTTTACGTGAATGTTTTCAGCTGAAATTATATGTGATAGTTAAAAAAGGATCATTCACATATTACGTAAGCATATTTTTAGTTATTTTGTACCCTTCTTCCCAACTTGTAAAAAAACTTATATGCTTACACATATAACTTAACTTAGAAACACTTATATTTGAACTCGTTTCTGAAACAATTGTACTTAAAAAAACAGTACACAGAAGTACTCATTTTTAAATTCTTCACTTTTAACAGTGTGTAAAACAATCCTGCTCTTGATTTCTTTCTTCCTACTTTGTCCAATCGTCCCAAGTCACTTCGCGAATTGACCGGCTAAAACCCGAAATCACGGAAAGATCGGACATTGACCGGTAAGTTTACAGCACGTTAGCCAAAACTCTAATCGGCCAGCCAATTCGTGAACCGGCCGATTTCAGGCTTTTATAGTAAAATGTACAAAAATTCAGTGCTTGTATGTTTGTATGGGTATCATACAAATCCACATCATTGATCGTATATTTTCAAACTTTTGCAGGAAGCTTCGCTGATGCTTCAGAAAAGCCGTTTACATATTAAGGTCCAAAAAAAATATCAAATTTGATTTTTGTGATTTTTTTAAATCCTCTTTCTTAAGGAAGAGTTTATGCGCGAAATGTCTCTAAATTCCACGATATCTAGCCAATGGTGAAAAACCGTTCCCGCACATCATTAGAAAATGATTACTGCATTTGGCGATATGTTTTGATTTTGCAACGTTTACGGACGGGGTTTTGTCGATATCGACTTGCAAGAACGAGTGTTTATAAAGAAAGAGTTTATAGATAAAAATTGCAGTTTTTGAGCTATTTGTACTAAGGACTTGAAATTTGGCAAACGTGTTTCTTTTGATGAGTAGAAATTCACTTAGAACGGGTTTTGCAGAAATCGACTCCTAAGAGGTGGGTTTATGGTGGCGTAAAAGATAAATATATTCCGTTTTAAAATTCAAGTCCTGTTCTTTTTAAATCAAAAGGTGGGTGCTTTAAATATGTTTTTGAATACAATTGAAAGCTTATTGCTAAGACTTAGATATCAATAACTGAAAATAATATTCATGGTTATCATGTAATAAATACCCAATGAAGTGAGTGGACAACAGACAGTAAAAGATAAATGATTAGGTTTGATAGATGTTAACGTCATTAGTACATTAATGTTTTAAAACAGAAAATGTCACTATGAGAACATAGATAAAAATCATAAGAAACAACATTCCTGTTAAGTAAATTTAAGAAAACTACTATCGTAACTGCATATACATTCCTCTTAACAAATCATGGCTGAAAATGAGTTAATCATCTCTGCTGTGAATCTTAAATTATAAATTAGTAATTTTTCCCCCCGTTTCTTTTCCACTTTAAAACATCTTAAGCAATCTAAAGCAATGTAATAGTGTCATTCCGAAACAAATACGCTGAGACTTGAAATTTTAAATTTGTAATAAAAATGCGGGACGGGGGCTGACTTACCACAGAAATTCGAAAAATCCGTCGGAACGTGTGTACACGATGGGTGATGTTTGGACACAATGCAGGGTTGTGTTTTTCACAGCTTGTCATGAAAATGTGACGCGGGACAGGGCAGGAAAGAGGAGAATGACAACTTGTCATATTATTAGGGTATTCCCGGCGCAGTGGGTGGCATATGGGAGGAACATACGAGTATTAGGGCAGTTTGTGCGGGGTGGCCTGTCTTCACGCGTGTCACTTCCACATCCAATATATTTTGCCGCTTTTAAAAATATCTTGAGCCCATTCTAGGGGGAAGAGGGGGTGTTAAACTGGGTCAAAAATATGAGATGGGTTTTTTTTATTTCTAAGATAAAAAAAAATTAAAGCTGATAAAAATTCTGCTGTATTTTTATGGAAATATTTTTTAAAGAGATATATGAATTTTATTTAATGTTTGTCATTGAAAAAAAAATGTTTTCTTCAAAAACTCAAATCGAGCTTTAAAATATTATATATATTTATTTTATTCATTTTTTAAGAAAATAAATAGGAGTTAAAAAAAGGCTAAATATTCAAAACTTTTAATTCACATTTTTTTTAAATATGTGTCTATTAAGAATTTAGGTATTTTAACAGAAGGAGGGAAAGAGAAGGGAGATTAAAGGAAAAATGTATTAATAGTATGCCTCCAAATATGTACAATATTTTTATAAGATACACCTTTAATTTGCTGAGTTATGGCATCGTTTTTAGATTGGTTAAGTGTTTTAAGTTGGCCTGGCAATTTTTTTAAAAAGTTTTAAGATTGGGAAAATGGTAAACTAGTAGGTACTACATATTTCTTTTATATATTTTTTCCATACAACATTTTTGCCTAAAGGCCAAGATGATAAAGAATAATTCTTCTTATTGGTATTTGATTGACTCTAAATTTAAAAGTTTTACATTTGGCGCTATAAAAAAAAGTACATTATCCTGTATTTCACATTACATTTGGTATTGGTTTTTAGCCTTTTTTTCAGTTTTTAAAGCTGTTTAAATGCGTATTGAAATATAGGTATTGAAATACAGGGTGTCCTAAGACGACCGCATAAACTCTGCACAGCTAGATTCCTCGTTGGGAGTACATAAAAACCGCCCAAAGAAGCATTCCTGTACGATCCATAGTTTACGAGAAAAATACGAGAAACAAAGTATGACGTCACTTTTCCGGTGCAAGAAAATCACTTTATTGGACATATTAACAACAGTATTTGCATATCTTTCCAGACGATAATGTTTAAGACGTTCGTCGCGCATGTCGCATCATGCATGCGTGCGCCGTGGAATGAGGTTTAGCCGCCTTTGAACTGGTATTTAAAAGGCTGCATCTTACGGCTACCGGTAGTCTTCGTATGGTGGTCATGTATTCCGTTCGTGACTACTGTGACATGTACTTGCGACATGCCTTGTGACTACTGCTACATGCCATCTCAAGGAACTGGTGTATCGAGACGTAGTGACAACACAAATGGACTTAGTTGCTCGTCTGCTTGTACTTTGGTGGACCATGACAGTCATTCCACGCTGTCATACACGTCGCAGCATCGAGGCTCAAGCCTGCCTCGACATGCACGGGGGACATTTTGAACATCTGCCTTAAGCTGTGCATATACTGCTGTTGATATGTTCAATAAAGTGTTTTTTTCTTGCACCGGAAGTGACGTCATACTTTGTTTTTCGCAATTTTCTCATAAATTGTGGATTGTACAGGAACGCTTCTTTGGGCAGTTTTTATGTACTCCCAACGAGGAATTTAGCTGCGTAGATTTTATACGGTCGTTTTATGACACCCTGTATAGTATAGGTTACTATAAATAATAAGTATATAAAGAAACTGCAATAATATGTATTCAAATTTTCAAAAAAAAAAAGAACGCTTATCAAAAGAGAGAGAGCGAGCAAATGTTGTGACGGGTGCTTACGCGTTTCACTAACCTTCTCTCATAAACTTTTAAATTGTATTTATTTTAACCAATCCCCGCTGAGAGCTGAAAGTGTAACTTATGCAAATAAGATAGTTTCGGGTTTAGCGAGTTCGAAAGAGATATAAAAGGGAGAAATGAAATGAAGAGATGAGGATGACTACGTGTTTGATAAAGGAGTAAACTACGTGATTGATTAAGAAGGAGATTCTAGGAGTTAGTTTAACTAAGTGAAGTTTGTTAGCGGAAGGAAGATAATTGAAAAAGATTCATTAATTCGGTTTGGATGTAAGTGAAGATATCCTGGATTGAAGCCACTTCATAAGTTCTACAAATATTCAAGTTTCCTTCTGAAGGAGATATCAGGTCTGTGATTTTTATAGATTAGATTTAAATGCGTAGTTTGATTGTATGTGTTATTCCCCCGTGGTATCAGTTAGTATTCCGTCGTTCATAATTGAATTCTGATAGTACTCCACTATAATTTGTTGTTCTTAAAATTTGATTAATATTTGTGTATTTCTATCGTAAGGAATAATAAATAGTGATTTATTATTTGCGTAGTCATTAATTATGAATCCGACATATCCTAACATAGATAATGTGCAAAGGGGAATTAATAACCATAGGGGTAGTGAGAGACTACGACACTGGCGCCCAAACGAAACACCGGAATTAAGAGCAGGTGCAGGATTTAGAGTTTTGCCGGAGTTATTTTTTTCGGGTAAAGAAAATGTGTCTGAGTTTATTTCTAACATCGACGACAATATAGCCTACTATGAAATACCGGCGAATCTATCGTGTGCATATTTAAAAGGTCATTTAATTGGGAGAGCGTTAGACTGGTTTGAGGTGATCGGCTTCGAGTGTGTAAATGAAGAAGCGACTGCATTTGCAACACTTAAAAAGAAATTATCAGATAGTTTTCCGGTAATACGGAATAAATCAGAGCTAGAAGCTCAGTTTTTTTCATCAAAACAACGGAGAGGTCAAGCCCCGTCAGACTTTATTTTTCAGCTGTTAAAAATTCATAAAACTCTAAATTTGAATTATGATGAGTTAAAATTGATTGATCACATAGTAATGCGACTAGAACCCCAAATAATGGATTATTTAGAAGTTCGAAACCCCACAACGAAAACTCAATTGATAGAGTTGGTAGATCGGTATGAGGAACGTCATAGCTGCAGGGAAAACCAGGGTTCGAGTAATAATTTTGCTAGACGAAGTTGGGATGTGAGTAGGAATCCTGAGGAAAGAAGGAATAATAGAAATTGGAGAGATACTGGGGTCGGAAATAGTCAAAATGATCAAAGAGGACTAGGCAGGGGTGCGAATAATTTTTCTCGTCGTAATTATCAAAATCAAGGATTCGAGGGTGGAAATCGATACAATCAGCCAAATCAGAGAACAGACCGGTATCAGAACCGTAGGATGGTGGTTAGGAAGGGTCCTAATGATGATTCAGCAAAGCAGAATTGGAGGCGTGTTGATTGCAACAGCGAAAGGCAAAGAAATGCCAATTTAAACTTCTAAGCGATCGGGTTGCGGGAGGTAAACGATCGCTAGTTAATTTTAATTTTAATAGGAGGATTTGACTTAATTCATTGCGATTATCACCAGTTGAACTTCCGTATGTGCCGATTCTTTTGCATGATACATTTATAAAAGCGCTCTGGGATACAGGTGCGGAAAAGTCGTTTATTTCAGAAAAAACGTACCGGTCATATTTTTCTTTCTGTCCTATTAAAAAATCGTTAGCTGAAGTAGTTACAGCTCAAGGGTCACAATGCAGAAATTTAGGCACAGTTGAGTTGAGAATTAAAATAAGAGAATTTTCGAAGTTATGGAAATTTCATGTGATTGCTGAGATGCAATATCCATGCATCCTAGGTATTGATTTCATGTCACATGCGAAGATTAGTTTTGATTTCCTGTCTAAATCGTTAATCATTCCGGATTCGCAAACGGAAAAAGTGGCAATTTCGGACGAACCGGTTCAAATAGATTTATCTAACACTAAGTTAAATTCAAAACAAAAGCAGGAATTGCAGATTTTGTTTAAAGAATTTCATGGGTTGTTTTCGCTTAAGCCTGGTCTGACACATGTATTTTGTCATGAAATTGACACGGGTGATAGTCCTCCTGTTTTTTCGAGACCTTATCGCTATGACAGGGTCAAACAGGGTATAATCGACTACCATGTTCAGAAGATGTTGGGTGATGGAACAATAGTTCCAACAACATCGCCCTACGCGTCTCCAGTTGTTTTATGTCGGAAGAAAAACGGGTTGCCGTTAGATGACCCAGAAGCTTATAGGTTTGCAATAGATTATAGGAAGTTAAATGCGGTCACGAGATATCCGCGATATCCGCTACCAATAATTGATGATTTGATCACTAATATTCCGCACACCGAAATTATGACATCACTTGATTTACGCAGCGGATACTTTCAGATGGCAGTAGACCCCAAAGATGTGCATAAGACGGCGTTTGTTACAAAAAATGGTACTTTTGCATTTACTCGCATGCCATTTGGCCTTTCGGGGGCAGCTCCAAATTTTCAAAGGGCCATAGAGATGATCCTCAGGCCAGTCCTCGGGCGTTTTGCCCACTGTTATATGGATGACGTTATCATCTCGTCTCCATCTTTTGAAAGCCATGTAGAACACTTACGGGAAGTATTCAGATTATTGCAGGAGGCTGGTTTGACGTTGAATCGCGAGAAATGTCATTTCGCGAGGGAACAATTACGTTATTTGGGTTTAGTTATTAATAAAGAAGGAGTTAAAACAGATGAGGAAAAGGTAAAAGCAATTATTGAAATGAAGCCTCCGAAAACGGCAAAACAAATAGCAAAATTTTTAGGAATGACGGGTTGGTATCAAAAGTTTATTAAAAACTACGCAGACATGTGTGAACCCTTATATAATTTAAAACGAAAAAACTCTAAGTTCCATTGGTCGGAATCAGCGCAGGAAGCCTTTGATCGTATTAAGAAAGCACTGACAGAAGCTCCAGTGTTACAATTACCAGATTTTTCCAAGCCTTTTGAACTCTATACGGATGCGAGCTCCGTGGGGGTAGGAGCAGTATTGACACAGAATAATAGGCCTATAGCGTTTGCATCGAGAACTTTAAACCGAGCAGAAAGGAATTATAGTGTGACGGAACGTGAATGTTTAGCTGTCATATGGGCATTAAATAAATATCGCACGTATTTCGGATCCTTGCCGGTTAAAGTGATAACAGACCATGCTGCACTTACCAAATTAACGAAGGGAAAGAATTTGTCGTCTAGAATGATAAGGTGGACGCTTAAGTTGGCAAATTTTAATGTAGAATGGGAACATCGCCCAGGTGCGCAAAATTTAGTGGCTGATATGTTGTCTAGAAACCCGTTAGAAAGTAATGAAGAACCAAAGGTGTCTTGTGCGGTGATTAGATCGTTAGTATTATCTTCTAGAGAACAGTTGAGAGAGGAACAGAGAAATGACCCGGAGCTAGGTCACATAATGAAGTATCTTGAAAATCCGGACGATAGTTCTGTTAATGAATCGATCTGCAGAAATTGGTCCAATGACTTTAAAATCGTTGACGGTTTGCTATATTATGCAAAATATACAACCACACTAGGTGAATTAAGGGTATTTATACCTAAAACATTACGTAAAGATGTTATGCGAGAATTTCATGACTCGCCTATGGCAGGTCATTTAGGCAAAAAGAAAACCTACTTAAAATTAAAGGACGCGTGTTATTTCCCGTACATGAGGAAATACATTTATAAATATGTAGCAACCTGCGACCAATGCCAAAAAATTAATTATAAAAACGGATTACCAGCTGGTCAATTAATTCCCATAATAACGAATTTTCCGAATGAAATCGTGTCTTTAGATTTGTTAGGCCCATACCCTGCAACTAGTCCAGAACGCTATAGATTTATTTTAGTAATTACAGATAATTTTTCTAAATGGGTTGAAATAGTTCCCTTAAGGAAAGCTTCGGCTAAAGCAATCGCCAATGCATTTTTTGAGAATTATATTGCGCGTTATGGAGCTCCTGCAAAGTTAATTACCGATAATGGCCCCCAAATGATATCCGAAGTTTTTGAGCAAGTATGTCGCAGATTGCACATAAAACACGTTAAAACTGTGGTATATCGTCCACAAGCTAATCAAACAGAAAGAGTTAATCGCACTCTTTTAAAAATGATTTCGAGTTTTGTCGCGGATAATCACACTAACTGGGATCAATTTCTGCAAGAGTTCGGTTATGCGATTAGGACAGCAGTACATGAGACAACGGGTAAAACACCGGCGGAATTATTTTTAGGTCGAAATTTAATCACCCCTTTTCAGAATTTAGTTATGGTAACTGATGGATCAGATTTAGTTTGTGGGAACATAGAAAGGTTGTTTGAGGAGGCTAGAGTTCATACAAAGCGCCAGCAAGAGAAGTGGGCGAAATATTATAATAAAAAGAGGCGTGAAAATAATGTGAAAGTTGGTGATCTAGTATTAGTTCAAACTCACCCGTTAAGTTCAAAATGTAAAAAAATAGTAGGTAAATTTATGCCAAAGTTTGAAGGCCCATATAAAGTTCTGAGTGTAAAAAATAATAATAATTTAGTAATATTAAAATTTGGTAAAAGAATAACGGTTAATGTGGACCAGGTGAGAATTTACCATCAAAGAGAAGACAGTGTTGCCGAGTCGGAAAGTAACACTAGTAGTGATCATGGTGCAGTGACATCAGTCAGGTCAGATGATGCGCAGTCGTCATTGGTGCAATCGGAGAATGATGGGGGTTGTCGTAAAGGATCGAAATCAGGAAATGTAAATGGTAGTAGAGATATAGTTGCGAATAGACGCGATGGAGTGGAGGTGAGAAAAAAACGTGGACGGACGGAATCTGCTGTTTCTTCGGGGGGTGGCATGTATAATTTTAGGAAAAAAAGACCGTTTTGGACTGAGAGACAGAAAAGAGGAAGGCCAGAATCTTGGAATGAAAACGTACAAAAGAAGAGACCAGAGGCCCACGTAGATCGCGAAAAAAGAAAGATTTCCTCGTCAATGCCGTCTCGTCCCTCCAGAAAGCGGTATAGAAAGGTGGAAGAAAATAGTTCTGAAAGAGCAGTTCCAGGACCATCCCACAGATTCAAGTACAACAGACCTCATCAGGAAAGGAGCTGTCCATACAATCTTCGGAGCCGACGTCGAGTGGACAACAGCCAAGTTCCAGTTCTCACAAAAGAAAACAACGCCTCAGCAGGAGCATATCAACTTCAACGGACTCGATGGAAGAGGAGACCCAGAAGGTTGGAGCGCAGAGTGGACAACCCTAGGACAAGGTCATCCAGCACAGAGGCCATGGTTGGAGACAAAGCCTATGCAGATTGGATCTAAAGACTAGCCAGGTTGTATAATTCTAATTTGTTTATTTTTCCTCTGACAGACAGTTCGGAGTATTTTCTATGTGGGCTAGTCTAATTTTTTTTGTAAAATTAACGTACAAAAGTGTCACTGAGTTGTGTGCATTTTCATATCGGTTGAAAAGACTTTTGTATTTAATTTTTTTCCAAATTGTGGAAAAACATTTGTTGAATTGCAATTGTTTTGCTACACATTAAAGACGAGGCTTTATATGTGAGATTACTTGTATTGTTTGTTGTAATATATTCTATGTAAAAAATGTATATATTTTTGTGTGTAATTATTAAGATGTATAAGTAGTGTCTGGTTTCTGGGCGCGGCGTAATTAGGAATACTAACAAAAAACATTAACAGCGCAGCGCGATTGATTGGGAATTTTTGAAAATGAAACCAGATAAGGGTTATTTTGTTATTAAACTATATATATATAATATAATGTATGCCATATTTTATGTCAATAAGGAAGTTGTATAAAAGTTCTGTGCATTTAATGTCATGTTTTAGAAAAATTGACAAGGTTTCCTTTCAGGGCAGCAGTCCCTGAACATAGTGATGCGATGAAAACTTTGATGTCGTGAGAAGATATGAATGTAAAATTTTATTTATATTAGCACTTAAGTAAAGTGCATGATCAGGGTTTTTTCCTTGAAAGGTTTTCCCCTGATCTTCGCCCGAATGGGATGCACTGTAGGGAATATAAATATGTAAAAGAGCAATAAATTGGAGTGGAGTACCCCTTTTGAGTAGTCATTTCTGTGTGTTAGTTTAATTAAAGTTTCTAACTTAGAGAGTTAAAACTTTCTACAAGTTCAGAATTTTCAGGCATTATAAAGTTCGTGAGTTAACTTTTTACAAGTTCAGGCATTCTAGAGTAGTTAAAATTTTGTGCAAGTTCAGTGTTTTTCAGATGTTAGGTAAATTAAGCGAGTTCTTGCAGGTCGTTTAGACCTTCAATAAGTCACGCTTTTTTTCTCGGAGGGGGTTGTGACGGGTGCTTACGCGTTTCACTAACCTTCTCTCATAAACTTTTAAATTGTATTTATTTTAACCAATCCCCGCTGAGAGCTGAAAGTGTGACTTATGCAAATAAGATAGTTTCGGGTTTAGCGAGTTCGAAAGAGATATAAAAGGGAGAAATGAAATGAAGAGATGAGGATGACTACGTGTTTTGATAAAGGAGTAAACTACGTGATTGATTAAGAAGGTGATTCTAGGAGTTAGTTTAACTAAGTGAAGTTTGTTAGCGGAAGGAAGATAATTGAAAAAGATTCATTAATTCGGTTCGGACGTAAGTGAAGATATCCTGGATTGAAGCCACTTCATAAGTTCTACAAATATTCAAGTTTCCTTCTGAAGGAGATATCAGGTCTGTGATTTTTATAGATTAGATTTAAATGCGTAGTTTGATTGTATGTGTTATTCCCCCGTGGTATCAGTTAGTATTCCGTCGTTCATAATTGAATTCTGATAGTACTCCACTATAATTTGTTGTTCTTAAAATTTGATTAATATTTGTGTATTTCTATCGTAAGGAATAATAAATAGTGATTTATTATTTGCGTAGTCATTAATTATGAATCCGACATATCCAAACATAGATAATGTGCAAAGGGGAATTAATAACCCTAGGGTAGTGAGAGACTACGACAATGTTATTCACATTCCAAAGATACATTCTAGAATAGACAAAATAACTTTTATTTACATTCACCAATCCTTATTTGTTTGTTCGAGAATGAAATAAACCCAGTATTCCTTTTTTTAGAAAGCAAACCTAAAAGTTTTCTTTTTCCAGAAAATTGCAGAACGGTTTTCAAATACATTTCTCAAGTGAATATATTTATCCCCCGGAATTTGAAACCCAAATATTATTGCATCAAGTATACAAATTTTTACCAAATATTTCGACAAAAAGAAATAGATTTCGATATTTTACTTGTGTTTAAACATGAAGGAAACAAATAGTTTCTATTTTTTCCCTCATTGAACTTGGTATTTATTATTTTTTTCTTTAAAGCTTGACTTACTCACTGAAGTAAAAAGCATCATGTTCTCTTTTTCCTAGAAATGAGAGAATAAAATAAAATGAATGCTCTCGTAGCATAAGTATTTTCGTGGCGTTTTGAACCACAATCATGTACTGATACAGAAAACTTAAGCAGAATATTGGTGTACAGAGTCTACTACAAAATTTGTTTAAAACTTGAAGGTCAAGTAAATTTCATTTATAACACTTCTTCTCTTGTTAATGAAAAAATTCAAATGAATTAAATACGGATCTTCTGGCCCGTCTCTATCTTTTGTTACAGTTAAAAAACTAGTCCATAACGATTATTCTACAAGTTTTGTACGATGAAGAGATGAATAAAAATTATTATATATTTCTAGCTCTTGTGTTTATCCAATACATTCAAATTAAAACAAATATGAAAAATTATCGTATGATTTTTTTCATACGTGTCTCTGAAAGCAAAAGTTTTTTTTTTTATCCTAAGCATTAATGTTTTAAATTTTCTTTTACTGAGTTGCGTTTGATGTAAAAACCTTCAAGAAGAACTATATTGGATTCCTAAAGACAATAAAAGAATATTTTAATTGCAATAAAAGAACTAATTCTTTTTCCGCTTAACCCTTTCACGACTAAGGGAAACATCGGCCTACCCCACCCTTTTAAAATTAGGGATTGTCGTATTAATGTACAACCTTAACTCAGCGTTTCTCAAGCTGTGGGGCTAACCAACGTGGAGAGGGAACAAGCATGACGAAAATAAAGGATTATTTTTTTTTAAAAAAAAAACTATTAATTTACTGAAGGGAAGCAAAACAAAATACATTCTGAACTATGGAAAATAACATAATGCTTATCTTAACATAATGCTTATATCAAAAAATTGAATACTTATATCAATTTGAATAGTTTACAATTAAGGTCGAATGGTAATTTTAGCGTCGAATTACATTATTATTGCATTCAATACATTGTCATTGTATAGGAGGGGTGGGATGCAAAGAAAATTCTGATTGAAAATTGGGTCATCAATACTGAAAGTTTGAGAAACACTGCCTTAACTATATGTTTTATACAGAATGTCGAATTGTAATGTGTATGCCGAACGCAATCACGTAAAGTTGAACGTTTAGGAAAAGAATTGCCTATTCATTTGATGCAAATGACAAATAATACGAGGGCTGCATTTTTATTTTTATTGCTTATTTCAGTCTATTGTATCATGTAAAAATATATGACTGCATTTTCTGTTTTATGGAGATCAGTAAGTATAATTTTATGCAATAAATATTTGAACAAATGACTGATAAAACACTACACTTTGATTCCCCAAACTACATATGTTTATGTTATTTTCTTGTGATTTTTATTTATTCTGCACCTAAACATATAAAAATAACCAGTTCATACTAATATTTACTTTTCTTAACCGTATAATCATGTAATTTTTAAGTAATGAAAAAGAATTCGCTCAACATTCATGTACATGAAATAAATATTGCACCTGATATTTGTGTTAATTTGATATGAATACAAATATTACGAAGTATAAAGATAATTCATGCATTAATTAATGAAATAAATTTAAATATACATTAATTATACGTAGGAATAACGTATTTAATAACTATTACAGAGAAAACTATAATGTTCATTTTTCAGCAAAATGGGCATTATAGTTCAGAAAAATAGTGAAATTATAATTCTCTAGATCGTACAAAAATATGAGCAAATATATATTTAAAACAACTTCTTCCGATTTATCTTTTGAAAATTGATTTAGAATGATAAATAAGTGGATTCTAGAAAAGCAGTGTGCCTCCCTCAATGCATTACTATTTCATATTGTTAAACAATGTTAATCTAAAAAGCAAAATCAATATGAAAACTTTTCACTGCCTTTACATACATCCAATAACAAAGAGAGAACGCTAAAAAACAAAGGAACAGAAAACACCCCTGAGGGAGAGAAGAATTGTAGGAATAATTTGCTGAGACAAATGATAAGGAAAACATCACAGGCATCGTCTGATCATTTTCATCGCGTTTCCCGATAATTTGTTGAAAATGAATGGCAACAGTAATACACACCCCTTTCACTGTGCACAATATTATAGATACAAATGTAACTCTTTGGAGAACTATTGTTTCAGGCTATTCTGTACCTTTTATTTTAAATGTTCATCTCACTTTTATCTAATATAGCACTCTCGTATCTAATTTCAAAATTTAAAAATCTTTCATCGTATACGATTTTAAAAAAAGGAGTGAAGTATTTTGAAATCATAAAATATAAATGTACAAAAGATTCAAATACATGCATGTATACAAATCATCTAATTCTTTAAAAAAACAGTTTCAATAAAGCGTGTTTCGAATAATAATGTACGATTAAATCAGCTCATGTTTTTTAGCCAACAAGTGTAGAAATTTTATTTATTTTATTTATTAAGCCTATTTTTTTTTTCTTTTATGTATGTTATCTTGCTATTTTGTGAATTTAAAATTTAATGTGACCCAAACATAAAAAAATGTTCGATTAACTTTTAATGATGGAACAACATTTATTTAAAAGCCAGTCGAATATAAATTCTGCTTTGTATAATTTTAATGTAAGTAATTGTAGTTTTATTGAAAAATTATTTATTTTAACGATGTAGTACCTTAGAATATATTTATTAAGTTATTCGTTATCCTTAAAAAGACACAAAATAAATTATACTACTAATAATTTAATAAAAAAAACTTTGGAGCCACAAATAACTACACCAAAATATTTTTCTTTCAGTTTCCTCAAATGACGGAAATAAAGAAAAATACAAAGGAAAATTTGTAAATAGCAATTAAGAAACTTTAATAAATATACATTTCTGATGAATGTATGCATTTTTCACCGAACCATCTGATGATTAATGAATGGAAAGCAGGAATTAATTTATTTCTCAAAAAACAAATATTTCTAACGATATCTTAATAACATAATACTTATATTTTTAATTCAAGTAACCAATAACAATGGTACTATTTAATAAGTGAACGTTTTATTATTAAATTGATTAAAATTTTTATAAATATTTTAAGATAAATTAGTAATTTAAAAAGACTGTTATCGGGGGTTAATTTCTCGTTAATTCAAATAAACACATTAATATAAATATTTGAATATATTTAAAATTAAATATGTTTATCAAAAAATGAGTAAAATTTCCTTACCAATTGGATACCTTTTATTTACAAAACTAATACCAGCGCTATTAAAAGACATTTAAAAACTATTTACTTACTTTCTTCAGATTTCCGTAAAAATAATATTTGTAAATAAAACAGATTTTGTAAATAAAACAATTGTAATAAATTGAATTCATGACTTTTAAATTCAGGAATAAACAATTCCAATTCCATTTACGTATTTAGAAAATAAACATGTTTATTAGCTACTGAGCAGAATTTTTGAAGAAATTCTGTATAAAATTTAAAATTAAAATTAAAAAACAATGTGCATGAAATCATAAAATACTATATTGTCATTGTTTGTCACTTAGAAAATTCAAATTTGTTTGACTTTTAATTCAAATTTATACCAAAATGTCTTTTTTAAATTTTATATTTAACATTTCATTTTCTCATTCATAATTTTAAAGAAACACATGCTATTATTTAGCGTAATAAATTCTTGTTTGCTGACTTTTGGAGATGTACTCATAGTAAACATGCAAGTGTATGCAACAAACTTTTTTATAATTTATTTAAAATCGTCATATTTTCATGTAAACATTTTTTTGAAACAAGACTTGCTTTTGATTTTGTACTATTTAGATGACTTAAGAATCTCAATGCAATTTATTGAAAAGATATTTCGATTATTTTGTAGAAAGAATAAGCGTCAAAAATATAGTGTAAAATTTTCTTACTACATCATGTCTGATACATAAGTCTCGTGAGGATATAGAGATTGAAAAAATCTAATAAACTGTGCGCAATGCTTTGTATACTATTATTGTCAGAATAGTCACTTTAAATAGACTAAAAACTAATTCCGTATCTCTCTCTCTCAGCTTTACGTACTCTATCTAAAAACGGAATTCTAAAATTTCATTAAAAAATCATTTGTTACAATACAATGCCATCATACAAAAGCTTAATTAAGTCCAGCGCGGTTTAGATTCAATTTATCTGAGGACGAGTTCTCGCAATGCGTCAGCTTCCTCCATCGTGGCCGACATCTTCGAAGATAGTGCAAGAGTCTACAGTAAATATGCAATGCAAAAAAGTTAGCTGTGCCCATCTGACTTGAATTCTCTAGGTAAAAATTTAACAATCATACAGCACAGCTTTCTAACATCACGATCATAAAAAAATTCATTTACAATAATTCCTATTCCTATCTTGCGTTAAATCCTGAAAGGTTTTTATTAATTGTTGACCCAGATATATACACAACATTTGGAGGCAGTACGATTTGTAGACCTACCATCTGTCATATATGCTCGGCTGGTGGAAGATCTGAAAACCTCACTGACCAAGAACAAGTTTCAACAGCACGAAAACAATTTAGAAATAGGCAATCTTTATAGGGACTGGTAAAATTATGATGAAAAATGCTCTTAGGATGTCGTAACGTGAAGGTATATCCACAGGGCGTCATATCAACATATTGTTGAACTACTTAAGTTTTATGTAGAATGATTAAAAGTGACCTGCTGTTGTGAAAAATAGTTTGAATCAGTTTATCAAAACACGTTTATTAAAGTGAGATATACTTGAATATTTTTACAATTGCTCCGCAATGTGGATCACAGTTTAAAAGTCTCTTTCACCGTAAAGTTCAGCTCATCTAAAGCATACTCATTACATGAGAATCTCGTGAAGTAGACACCTTTTATTTGCACAGTCCATTTTTTGGCTTTCGCTTTCCGACTTCAATCGTGGGTGCAAACGTAGATCGTTTCTCGTTTTCGCTAGTCCGAGGCCTCTCACGGTTCTCCTCGCAAATTCTCGCGCCGTGCTTTTTAAAGCATAGGTTTCTCTTGGTCCTTCTTTTGGCTTTTCTTTCATCCCTTGTCCGTCGGCTCCTGAAAGCGCGGGATCTTTTCCGGCGCATTATGTGGGGCTCTCCTCTCCAGACACACTGTCATCCGAGATGCGTGGGAAACGGAAATCCACTCAGCCCTCGGGCTCTTAAGGGAAGATCGTGGGAACAGGGGTCAGAATTCTTAACCACCCGTTTAGGCCACTTTTTCCCAGCAAGTAGGGAAAGAAAAACTTGTACATCACAGCTCTCTATCATGAAAGTAGTGGTAATGGCTATATTTCCTGTAAAACAAAAATTAATATGGGCTAAATTAAATTAACAAAAATTAACCACTGACTACCAAACTCTCCATATATGGAAACGCGATGATCACCTGCTCCAAGACCGAAACCAAATTTATCTCCAAGCATTATACAATGTGATTCTACTCTCAGCCTTGATGATCGACTTCGACACCAGTTTAAATGAATCAGCAGGTGTTATAAGGTTAAGAGTCTTAAAGGCTCCTGTGAACGTAACCTTTCCTAACAAAGAGCATGATACGGTGAAAGATTTCAGGGGAATTATGGAAGAAGCTCTTGTATAACACGCGTTGTATTACAAATAGTGATGCAATTCAGGCAATTGAATCCTCTTATATAATCATCCGTTCTTGTTCCATATTTGCATTTTTAAGCCTTGTGAAACCTTCATTCAATCCATGAGTTCTTTGCATCAACCATTGCTGCCTATACCTTTTCATCGACGTGTCTGTGCAGTGCAGATGGAGACTTATTGTTCGTTATAACCGGCAAAAGGCAGCTTCAAGTATCGCCAGTTGTGACCACATTCAAAGTCTTTCAATTGATTATAGCCCTCAAAGGGCTAATATTCCTCAGATGAGTACGGGTGTTGTCTATTTTCAACCCTCCTTCTTGTCATTTAATTTTCCCTTTTCTGCTTTTCACGTCTAGACCTAAAAATAATTTTTTAAATAAACATGAATACACTTATAGTTTACTTTGTTGTTTAATGGTTATAAATCGCTTATTTTTATTAAATTATAAGTAATGTAGCAAATTAATCATAGTTAGGTTTTCATTTTGTATTTCGTTATAAGTTGGTTTTATTTATTATTTTTTTTTTCTATTTTATCTATGTTCGTATTGAGTATTGAGTTTGACTAACTCTATTGGTTTGTCAAGCCGCATATTTGCCGTGTGCGGCGTTCCTTAAGGTGACAGAACACCTTTAAAACTCAATTTTCGGTCAAAATATCGATTTTTCGTTTTTGATCAAATATTAAAATTCAATCTTTTATTTTTCTAAATCTGTAAAAATTTTGTTTCTAGCTTAATTAGAAGCCAAGTTACAGCTTTTTAAATATTACTTGATCATGAATTTCTCTGACCGGAAATGCCTTTCTGCTAACCGGAAGTGGCCGAAATTGTTTGTTTACGTTTCTCTTTCATGGTATATGACATGAAATATGAAAATTAATATACAAATATTTTGTCAGAAATTAAAATACAATATTTGAGAATAAATATAAATGTATTTGGAAGTACATTTTTCCTTTTTTATGTAGGAAATCTGGCATCAAATTTGTTGTTTAGTGACTTTGTTTACATATATGTTTGATTTTCATACTGAAAGAATCGACAGCGTAGAAAGTTAAAAAATAATTCTATTCTGTTTTATTTTTGCTTGAAAATGGTTAAAAGTATTGCTAGAAAGCGTAAGAGACAATTTTTGGGAAATAAATACACAAAAATTTCCGAAAATAACAGCAATTCAACACCTGTTCCTGAATGCACTGCTAGTTCTTCAAAATTGGGAAACGAGAGTATGTCAACTCCAGAAGAAATGCCTGGTCCTCTGTTTGGTAACAGAATCATTGATCTTGAGCTTATTGTGGATGCATTTTCTGAACTTTGCTGCCTAAAATGTTTTGCTGAAAAAGTAGAGCTTTTTGAGGATTCCATGTATGGATTATGCTCTCATTTTACACTAAAATGTAAATGCTGTGACTTTTTCTTTGCATTTGCTTCACCAAAAAAAGTTGTAAATGCACCAGTCATAAATACCAGGCTAGTATATGGTATGCGGCAGATAGGCAAGGGTTTTGCTGGTGCATTTAAATTATGCTCAACATTAAATTTGCCTCGACTGACAAAAACTGCTTTCAAAAATCAGGAAGCAAAGCTTTTAAAAGTGGTTCAGAAAGTAGCTGAGGAATCCATGAAAAAGGCTGCTACTGAAATTGCGGATATAAAACAAAAATTTTCATCTGATTTTGTAAAATGTGGCATATCTGTGGATGGCACATGGCAGCGTAGAGGCTATACGTCTATGAATGGTTGTGTTGCTGCAATATCAGTTGATACTGGTAAGGTGTTAGACGTAGAAGTTATGTCGTCCTACTGTCCTACATGTAAGAGACTTCAGACTATGCCAAGAAACTCTGAATATGAGTCGTCAAAAGCCGACCACATATGTCAGTGTAACTTCACGGGATCTGCGTCAAAAATGGAAATTGTGGGGGCTTCACGAATATTTCTTCGTTCAGAAAAAATCCGCAGACTTCAATACACGCAATATGGGGATGGTGACTCAAAAGCTTTCATGAGTGTGAAAGACACTTATGGAATGAACAGTGTGACAAAGTTTGAGTGCATTGGCCATGTACAAAAGAGAGTGGGCTCGCGTCTAAGAAAGCTAAAAACAAAAACTAAAGGACTGTCTGGTAAAGGCAAATTAACTGATAATTTTATCGACCGACTTCAAAATTACTACGGAATTGCTGTACGCAGTAATGTTGGTAACTTAAATGCCATGCAGCAAAATGTAATTGCTGCGTTATATCACTGTGCATCAAGTGATAAGAAACCGATGCATGGTCAGTGCCCAATAGGGCAAGACAGCTGGTGTTATTTTCAGCGGGGGGTGGCAAATGGAACAAAATGTACCACAAAATATGCTGGTTTATCAAATGATGTTTTAAATAAAATTAAACCAGTATATTTAGAACTATGCGACAAACAGATATTAAGTAAGTGCTTACATGGACGCACGCAAAATGCAAATGAGTGTTTGAACGGAATAGTCTGCCAAAAAGTTCCGAAATAAGTATTTGCTTCGCTCAAAACAATTAAATTTGTGTCGTATGATGCTGTTATACATTTCAATGAGGGATTAAATGGGTGCCTCAAAGTTTTTAATAAGATGAATATTGAAAATCCTGGGGTGTTTACCTTACGGGGATATAAACATTTAGATAAATGCAGAATCCGTGAATCGATTCATAACGCAGACCCCAAAACAAAGAAACATAGGAAAATTTTAAGAGCCCTTAAAAAGAAAAAAAATATTGTTTTAGAAGTTAAAGATGGAGAGAATTATAAATCTGGTGTATTTTAATAAGAAAGTAAGTGTTTTTCTTGTAATCAGATTAGTTTAATGTTATTTTTGTCGTTTTCTCAAAATGAGTTTTTTTACATGTTTTCTTACCGCACAAAACACAATATCTCAAAAAGTTATGCTTGGATGAAATAAAAATTTTATATATATGTTTTTTAAATACTAATACAGGGAATAGACCTCTCTTAAGATTTTATGGTGAGTAGAAATTTTTTTATACAGCAATAAAGTGAAAATTACAAAAGCTTTTAAAGAAAATTTCAACGTTAAGAAGCTCGAAACTCAATAGCTTCTCACGTAATGGTTATATTGCCAAAATAAGTGTCTATTCCCTAGATAAGGTTGTATGCTATATTATTCAATTTACAAAATGTCAATATATTTATTTATTTTTCAGTTATCATGTTTTGCGTAAAGTCTTATTTTTGCTTATTTTTTCATAAAATACCCCTTTCACAGAAAAAATGTGCACTAATAAGACTTTACTTGGGTGTTTTTCTGATTTTAAAGACCCATAAGGTCATAAAATATGCATTAACAGGCAAAATTCAGGTTAATTCAAAAAATTTTCTTCGAAGGTATTCTGTTACCTTAAGAAGAAGAGTGGTGTCCTGGGAATATCTTTTGCGTTCCCTTTGGCCCACACTTCACTGTAGATAGGAGGCAGGAGTAAGCCCGTTTCAGTCAATCGGCTGCTGATAAGTCTCTTCGGAGACAATGCTGTAGGGCTAGTGCTACAGATAAGGGGTGTCGGGTTTACTAGTTGGATCCTCGCCCTGATGCTGTAGTGCTATACTTTGGGCGTACTCTAGGTAAGGGCCGAGCCTTACTATTGTCAGTTGACCGGTACACTGCCTCCCATGCTAGATTCCGTGGTGGGTGGAGGAACGCCATGATGAAGTTTTCTTCGCGCTTTTGGATCCAAGTCAGCTGTGCCCGAGTAAAGGCCGTGTTTTACCCTATTTAGGCATTGAAAAAATTGCAGCTCTACAAGATTTTTATTAATTTCCTTACCAAATAACGATATACTTACAAAATCCCCCTTTTCTATAAATAAAGCTCTTATTGGGATAAATGGTGAATCGAAATCAGTAAAATGCTTACGGCCCGGTAATCTACTTTTTGAAACTTCAACTTTTTTCAAACCAAATCTTTTCTACTACAAACCAAATCTTTTCTACGTACCAAAAATTTCTTCCTCTATCCCCGCAGTTTCCACATCTGCTGCTCAAGCAAACCTCTTGTCCTCCACATCTTTAATAACAGCTACAATGTCAGAGTTTCAGCCATCTCTTCCTATATCTAATATGTGCTATTCCTTCCGCAACCAATAATCTGTTTATCCCTATTGTATTATCTTCATCAGCCACATTTAATAGTCTAAGTTTGTCAGCTTCTTCATCCTTATTAAATCAAACAAACATTTTGCTATTAACAAATTCCAAATTTACAGATCTTCCAACTGAACATCCCCCCGTCTTCTGTTCTTTCAAACAATACTTTCACTACCACATGCAATAGTCAACTCAAGATTTAAAACCAAACCCTAAAAATCGTGTGAATTTGGTAAAATCGAAAACTAAGCCTAAAATAGAAATAAAAATGACAGCCCCCGCATAAACCACGGAAAAGTGCTTCTCAACCGGAGTCATCGGACCAGGAGAAGGTCGAGTATAAAGCAAATGAGTATTTCTTGTCAGAAGAGTATTGGCAAAACAGTGGTTGGATGCGTAAAAAGTTTTCACACATATTAACTCCAATAGAAAGTGATTTTCCCCACTTTTATAAAACACATATAACTCACATATTTTAATATTTTAACAAATGTTGGCGCAGTTTAGCCAGATTTGTCTCTTACGCCATAAACCCAAACACTCACCCACGCTACAATTCCGAATTTAAAACCAAATTCTACACATCGAATGATAAAAAAAATTAGTAAAACTAACAAATAAATCTAAAATAGAAAAAAACAGTACCCAGAAGCCGCAGAAAAGTATACTTCAACAGTATTCAATAGAAGAGGAAAGGATTAAATACGTTCCGGCTTAATATTTTTTAACACTCTTTTATAAGCTTCGCTTGTATGAAACGGAATCTTTGAACTCAATTTTTACCCACTTTAAAAGGTTAGATTAATTCCAAGTTTTGCTTACTTGTCCAGGACCGATGACAATACAATAATTTTGTTACATTGTCCTGATCAGGATCATTAGGATTAATGATTTCCTATTTTCAAATCTTATTTCCAGACTAATTCCCTATTTGGGGACTAAAAGATTAAATTACAACTTAGTTGAATTAACTATAAAGGGTGGTTAGATTTTTTTAACTGTAATTTATTTAGCGTAAGATCATTGGAAATATTCACACAAGTTAACATCAACCAGTTACAGAAACAGTAGGAAGTAATATCCGTTTTTTTTTAATAAAAATAGATTGCATTTTTTTAGCATGTGGCTTTAAATTCACTTTTTCATTTGTCCGCTTTTAATGTTATGTGTTATTTTTTAAGATCTTGTCTGACTTTGGGGAGGAGGTAAACCTCACCAATGCTTGTTTGGTTTTGTCTGTAGAATTGGATTTTCATATTTGATTATCTTACATTCTGCAGAAAATGTGCTGTTGTCAACATTTTTAAAAATATTATCGTGTGTTTTAATGTCTTAACAAGTGTTTGGTGTAGTTTGACTGGAATTAGCTCTTTCGCCATAAACCGAAACACTCACTCACTCTTTTGGTTACAATTTTGTAATAATCTTCGACAGCATTCTTTACGAGATTATTGGTTGCTTCTGAAAAAATTGCAACGTCGACAGGTAAAAAGAAAAACCATCCATAGGGTAACGGCTAGCTATTAATTAGAATAGCATAATAAATAAAATCTTTGCAATTATTGATTTCATAACGTTGAGATAGTAAAAATAAACAAAATGAATGAAATACATATCTCAATGAACTAAAAACATTTTAATCTTGCTCATCCACTAGGAATATGATCTAGCTTATTCCATAAACATTGCTTTAGGATTGGTCTTGAATGAATGTAAGCAATTGTATATGTTACCGGAAAAGTATGAAACTCCGGCGTTCTATAGAATGCCAGACATTTTTAGGCAAAGTATGAAATATGAGAATGATTTCATACTTTTCCTAGACATTCTATAGAATGGCCAAAACTATTTAGGCAAAAAATTAAAAAAAGGTCATGATAAGGCTATTATAACAATGATGTACATTTTTAAAAATTACAAATGTTATTCTTAAGAAATAATGTGACTGCAATTTTAAAAAATTATTCAAAATACATTAAGGAAAATGAAATTGTACCAAACAAAACGTGTGTCTTTCTTATTAAGGAAGACACAATTTTATACAAAAAAAATAAGAAATTAAAATTAACCAACTTGTATTGCAACATGGTAGGATTGAATGATATTTTGAATTACATCACATACATTTTTCCCGTAAAAACAATTCTTATTTTGTTACTTTGTTTTACACATGATTTTGACGTATTCTTGGTCCAATTGCAACTGACAGGAGAAGAATTTCGTGTTCAGGAATATCTTTCATTCTAAACAAGTTCTTATAGGGTATAATTTTTTTTAATGTGATTTCGCTTATTCTTATTTTAAAATGTTCTCAGAAGTTCCAAGTTGTTCGAAACTCACAACAAGTTGTTTTCCCACTCATTAGAAGTACCAATATATTCGCAGTAGGAGAAAAGTTACAAGTTTCACCACAATGGATTTTCCTAAATAATTTTCTGTTTTTTTCTAGCAAGCTTCACGAAAGCGAATGTATATTTCAGTATCATAACGTGTAACGTTTTTGTATTTGGTTGAAAGTTCTTCGGAATTCTATCACGTTCTTCTAAGTCCATTAGGCACAAATAAACTTCATGAAGTACGTAAAGTAACTCAAAATCCATGACATAATACTGTATAGCAGTGCTCCCCAATATTTTTATCCCCACGAACCGGTCAACGTTTGATAATTTTACCACGGCATTGCACCCATGGCATGGCGGTGGGTCATTGACTGTTTATTTTCTAAATTTTTTTGATTTAATAATTTTGATTTAATTCTATTTAAAGATGATTCTGAATAAAATTCAGTTATACCAAAAGTGAATATAAAGTGATTTTACATGAAATGTAAAGGGGAAAGTCATATAAACACGAGAAAAATACACCCCCATAAATAAAATAGAAATAATTTATTGCTCTTTGAGTAGTGATACCGTTTGATCCCCGGATTGGTGGTTGGGAACCACTACTGCATAGTATTCGCCTTCTTTAACATGTTAAAGAAGTTCACTTTTATTTTCCAAAGTAATCCCATCATACCTATTCGGCAAAGAATAGCCCCTGGGTTCCTTCTTATGGGTCGTTTTTGGTTTTTCTTGTATCAGTTATTAACTTCTACTAAGTAGTTTTAGTTTTAAAAAAAAAAATTTTTTTGCACCATTAACTCGAATTTTGCGCAGCTCGTCGTCGAATAGTTGTTTCATGTCTGTACACTATGACTCCATCTCCAATACTACAGCTTGCTTCCACATTTTCATGCAGCACTGGAAAAAAACAATTTATTGTTGAAGAAGTTTAAGTAAATTTGGGTATTTTAACATTATATCGAACAAATCGCAAAGTGCAACTGACAAATTCAGAGCATAAGACACGCGTTAAAAGTCTCGACTCTTGCCACGCGATATTCGAAACGAATTGGAAATGTATTTCATATTTTTCTGGTTTCTGATTAGGTATTCTATAAAATGCCTGTGCAATGTGTGATATCATACATTGCGCTTAGAAAATGGACCGGTATACGTCAATCATTCCATGCATTGCCGGTTAGTTTTAGGCATTATATACAATGCCTTGGCATACTATAGAATTTCGGATTTCATGTGCTTTGCCCGTAACATATATATTAATTACATCCCATGCAGACTGAATTAAAATCGTATTCGAATAAAACCATTTGAAACTTAAAACTCCATTTTTTCTAAAAAGTATTGAAGAATTGCAATGAACTCAGAAACACAGGAAATTACCTTAGGGCAACATTTAGAAGTCAACTTCATTAATTCAACCCTCAATCCGATGATCGAGAAAGGGGTACATTGCCATTCTGCATTCTTCTGAAGTGGAAGTCTTTTATTTGTATATTTGACTCCAACATCCCATTGATATTCTCTTCTAGATCAGACTGGACGCGGGTCATTTGTTCTAAAAGAGCCAATGTTAAAATCTTTCATTCAATGTCTGAAAAGTCGTGGTGGATCAACAAAGGAGAGTTTGCGAGTTTTACGCATCTGGAAATCCTAGTCATTAGCAGCTTATTTAGATGATAAATGGAAATTTTAATAACTAATGGTTTTCTGCGCTTTGGAAGCAACTATTAGGTTAATATCGTGTGATCGAATACGTGTGGAATTCGATCTCACTGTGATCAAGGAACAATGGGCACTCCTCATGATTTTGATGAGGATATAAGAGACTCCCATTTATGCCAGCGGCACTCAGTTTGCATTTGAGGTGGTTAAAAATCTTTGAGATAAACCTCCGAAATTCGGAAAAATCTGCATTTAACAACAAGCAGTTCGACTCAAAACTCTATGTATTTTTGTACTGTTGCTCTCTTTCTTAAAATTCTTAACTGCTGCCGACGTGTATATACGGATCTCTCAGTTGGAGTGTTAACTGCCCTTGGCGTATATATAATATTATATATTTTCCAAATATGATTCTTTCCTTTACGCTGTTCTCAAAACTATTCTTTCTATATAAAACTAGTCTTTGGACTGCAATTAAAGGGAATTGACAGTATTTGCGAAGAAATTTCTGAGAGAAATGTTCTTACTCTTATGTCTTTTCTATACCCCCCCCCCCCAATACACCTCATACGCATGCCTTTGTGAAGTTGATACTAGGTAGCGAATCACTTAACTTTTAATAGGTACTTAGGGCTATATGGTACCCTAAAAATCACCAGAGTATCGAAAATTTTTATTAGCTTATTTGATACCTCGAATCTTTATAAACATTCCTGCCAAATTTCAAAACTTTACCTGAATTTTTTGTCAAGTTATGGAGCGAGATGACTGTGCTTCTTTCCATCCTTTTTCGAAGTGGTAGAGTATAATATGGCAAATATAACTATGGTTTTCGACACGCATTTTTCTAAAACAATAGAGAAGATTATTTTTATACAAATATAATAAACAAAACTCGCGCTACTTTTCACTTATGAAAAACGTGCTGATATAAACGCCGGATAATTATGCATCAACCCGATAAATGCTAAATTTTTGGATTAAAAATGTTTAAAGCATCTTTAACGATAAAATAAATTGACTCCTTCGAATCATCATGTAACTTAAATCACAGGTTGAAGATGAATTTATTAAATACTATTTCTCTACAACTCTACTTTTGAAAATGAAGAATTTTGTTACATTTCAAGAAAAAATCACTCAAGAAAAGACACATACAACAACAACAAATTTCATCCATCCCACGAAAACATTTTGATTATCTCTCTTTATGCGGGAGTTAATAGAAATTTGATATTACTGTATGAAATAGGGCAGAAACATGCAGTTAGAATATTCAATAAGCAAAAACGCCCAATATTATGAATGTGTCACAGAGGAAAACATTAAAAAAAATATCTGGAACACATTTCTAAAAAACACGAAAGCTATCATACTCAAAACTAACTTCACTAAACTTCAAATTCAATCACACAACCTTATATCACTATCTTGTTTATGAAAAAGGCTTTTTAAAATAAATCAAAATTTCATATTCTTTTTAATGAGACACATTTTTTATTTGTTTTATATGCAAAAGAGAAACTCAAAATAAAATAATAAAGACCAATGTAAGCCCTAGTGTTGAGCGTAGGAAAGTGCATATCGTTTATTTAGATAACACTTCAACGGGGGAGCTGGAATCGAAAATGTTTTCAGTGAATAGAACCCTAAGGAATGGAAAATGAGTATAATTTATGTAATAAATAAGAAAAGAGATATACTCGAGAGTTCAAAATATAGAAGAATCAGTCTGTTCTGTGTGTACATGTTATAAGGTATTCTCAAATATTCTATTCACAACAGACTTTCTGCAATAGTAGAAAATACATTTGGAGACTACCAAAATGGATTTTGGAAAGGAAGATCCACTACTGAGCAGATATTCAAAATCCGTCAGATTTTAGAGAAAAAAAGGGAATTTGGGAATTCATACACATCACCTATTTATTGATTTTAAAATCTCTTATGATAGCATCAACAGAACGGCTTTTATTTCAGCCACGAAAGAATTTAAAATCCTTGATACGCTAATAAGGCTGATAAGCCTGACATTAAACGATACGAAGATCGTGGTCAAAGCGCAGAATGATCTTTCGGACCCATTGGAAATAAAAAATGTTGTTTGACAGAGAGATGCACCAGCGTGCCTTCTCTTTAATCTAGCATTAGAAAAACTGGTAAGATATTTCAATATCAATATTATTGGAAATGCCATTAATAAATCAATACAGTTGTTGGCTTTTGTTGATGACATTCATATCATTACTCGAACATCCATTGCCCTATACCAATCTTTCTTATCTTTAGAGAAAAAGGTTCTCAAGAGGGAACTGAAAATCAATGATAATAAGACCAAATACTCCTTACACTAAATCATATTTTAACAATTCTCACTTTGGAATTAAAGAGTATAATTTTGAAGTTGTTTACAATTTCACTTATTTAGGTTCGGAAATTAACAATAAAAATGGTTGTACTACTAAAATTTAAAAGACAATCACTTTTTGGCTAATACACTATCTGGCCAAAAGTATCCGGACACCCCTAAAAAAAGTGGTTCTGGCGAGTGACGCAATTTGATACATAATTGAAAGCTATAAAAGTGTTGGTAGTGGTTTGTCAGATTGTATTTATGCGTTTGTGAGGCAATGAGTAAGTCAAAGGAGCTTAGTGAGTTTGATCGTGGCAGTATAGTGGGATGCCACCTTTGTGGGAAATCAGTTCGTGAGATTGCGGACATTCTACAGAAGCCTAAATTCACTGTGAGTGGTGTACGAGTGAATGTAATTGTGAAGTGGAAACGTCGTGGCAGAGAGTGAAACGGCAGAAAAACGAACCGGTAGGCCAAAAATACTTGGTGAACGCAGCCGCAGAATTCTAAAAAGGGTAGTGAAACAAAATCGCAAGTCCTCGTTAGTTGAAATTTCTCAGGAGTTCCAAAGTTCATCAAGAATTAGTGTTAGCAGTAGGACTGCCCGTCAAGAGTTAAAAAAAACTTGGGATTACATGGTTGTTCAGCCGCTCACAATCCAAACATCACTCCATGGAATGCGAAGCATCGATTGCAATGGTGTAGTCATTGGACTGTAGACATGTGGAAAACTGTTCTTTGGAGTGATGAATCTCGCTTTACAGTCTGGCAGTCGGATGGAGGCGTCTGGGTTTGGCGGATGCCCGGCGAACGTTTCTTTAGTGACTGCATTTAGCCGAAAGTTAAGTTCGGTGGTGGAAGCATAATGGTGTGGGGGGTGTTTCTCGTGGTTTGGCCTGGGTCAGTTAGTTCCTGTGATTGGAAACATGAACTCTGAGATGTATGTGGACATTCTGGACAATGCTGCACTCCCAACTCTATGACAATATTTCGGGTAAGGCCCATTTCTCTTCCAGCAGGATAACTGCTCCATTCATACATCGAGGCTTGCACAGACATGGTTTGACGAAATGGGTATTCAAAAACTGGACTGGCCTTCTCAGAGCCCCGATCTAAATCCCATAGAACACCTTTGGGACGAATTAGAGCGTAGATTACGTAGCCAGCCCTCCTCACTGCAAGCACTCACTTCAGCTGTGATGGACGCCTGGAAGGCAATTCCTATGGTCACCTATCAAAAATGGGTGGAAAGTCTTCCCAAACGTGTGCAGGCTGTCATCCATACAAAAGGGGGACCAACATCATATTAATATGTGCCTCAGGACGCTCTAAGTCCATACCACTGGGTGTCCGGATAGTTTTGGCCAGATAGTGTAGATGTCTTATGGAATACGAAAATATATGAAATCGAATTTAAGAGGGGAAAAAAGTTTCTATTGTATAAAAGTCTTTTAAGGGGTTCACCCATGTAATGGGTTCAAAAAAAATCAAAAAAAAAATTTGTTTTTGGAGGAATTCAAGAAAATATAAAGTGGCGAAAAAGATCAATTTTCGAGCTCTATCACTCATATAAAGAATCTGATATCGTTAACTTCATAAACTTACAACGAATTAAACGGGCAGGCCACATTGTCAGAATAGACGAAAGACTCATCAGTAAAATATCCCACGGAGAAAAAGCAGGCTAATCCTAAGATATGTTAATGTAATAGAAAAAGATTTACTACTTATGAGAACAAAGAATTGGAAAACACTTGCAGGAAGAAGGCTGACCTGGAAAAGGCTTCTTGAGAAGACCAAGACCCACCGTAGACTGTCAAGCTACTGTGGAAGGAAGGAAGAAAACAAATAGAAAAGTTTGGTTGTGGCTTTTATTAGGTTCTAAAGAATTCTTCAATTCGATTCACATAATTAATTTTTATTTTAACTAAGTTATGTATTAAAATTCCTTTATGTATACTTATTTATCTAAAATACGCAATTGGTAATTAAACTAGGTAAACACACAGAAGTGTTGCCTTCAAAAATATATTACAAAACAATTATCGCAATTCCAAACACAAACGTTTAAAAACTAATAAAATAATTGGATAATATATAGTCCAACATGTTCAAAAACATATTCAATTATGTGTTCAAAAAAATATATATTTCAAATTATGCAAACCTATTTTTTTTTCTTAATCTGTCAAAAATATAATGAATGTTATTTCAAACTTTAAGAAAATAAATTCTTTCACCCATTACGATTGTGGATAGAAATATTATTAATATTGTCACAGAAACTTTGGACTTGGCTCGTTTCTTTGCCGAAAGAGTAGTACAGTCAAAAAGTTAGTTTGTTGTCAAAAAGAAAATAAAAATAAGACTTTTCAATGTTAATAAACAAATAGGAGAAACCTTAGAGACAGTTTGCAAAGTATCTCCAAGTTACCAGATTTGGCTACCAGATGACTACAATCAAGTTCAGGAGAGCTTAAAATCAATATTTGAAGAAATAGCTTCCGTAAAGCTTCTATAATGCCTTCGTAGCCTATTTAACTTCGTCAGGAAAGCAAGTTCAAAGTCAAACATTTGACAGAGCGATTATGTTTCTTTTTCCTTATACAATTTTGTGATCATGGATTTGAATTGCTATGTTCTACATTTGTATGATTTTTCAATACGTTTTATTATTTGGATACATACATGTGCGTTAAATGTTAAATGCGTACATGGAAATCTACTGTAAATCAGGTGTATAGTGTTTTTCAATAAGTTACTATTTAGTACTAGAGAACGTAAAAGATTGCTTGTTATTTGTAAAAATCATTCTATACTTGAAAGCTGTTTTACCACGTAATAACAAATTCTTCATTTTAAGATTCAATACAATATGCTTTTGAATTGTACCATAATAGTTTACGGTACAATTAGTTTAATACTTAGTTTAAACTGTCTCATTGAAGACTATCTAATTAACTTTTTAAATAACTATTCTTTTGTAACTTTTGTAGTATCTAAATGTGTCCATCATTCAGGACAGTAATTGAAGCGCTTTGTCCAAAGAAACAGAATATTATGATTAAAAAGCAATCACCATTTCCCGATGATAGAATTTTGGTATAAAAATAAGAGGCTTTATTTCCGGAACAGTTTTTTCGCTAAAATTATAGCAGATATTACATTTAATAAACTACATTATATTTCTTTTCATATCAAAGTATGAAGGAGATAAATTAGAGCACTTCTCTTTTATCCTTGCGGTTCGTAGCATTTTTGTTAAAATGAAAACACAAAGACGAATCAATGACTTTTGCCGCTAAAATGAAATTGAAAGCTTAAAATAATTTTCAAACGAAATATAATACTTCTTTTAATTGAATATGCCGTATCGCACGCGATTGTATTTTCTTTCTCTTCCATATCTTCTTACATATGTTTACTTTCACAGTTTCGACTTTTAGAAGAATAAAAATGAATTAAAAAATCCTGTTTGAAACTTTTAAAATTAATTTTGAGTATTTTAAATAATTTTTGGTCTTAAATAACGCATGTGGTTATGTGTTACATATTTATTTTTTAAAAAAATACTCTGTAGTGAGTTTTTTCTGTGAGCCTTTCAATTAGCCTCAATGGGAAAAATCTTTTTCAAAATTGTTTGGTGGATCTATGAGAATCTCTTCCTATGAATGAACCGTGACGTATGTAGTTGAGTCTTATTATTTAATCCTTTCATGGGCCTTGGGAAGATAACTTCCCATCTAAATGATCTTACAAAATACACCTGTGGGATCCTGCATTGCTATTATAACGATGGGAAGACTAATTTGCGCTTCAGTCTTCTGCTACTGCACATAACCCAGCGATTATGACATCTGTAAATCGGACAAAAAAGACGATACTATAGAAGAAGTACCTCATCCAAAAACTGTCACTGTATATAAAAATGTCATGGAAAGTGTTCATCATTTCGATTTAAAAAAAAGAAACATACCAAATAGGAAGAAGATCTGTAAAATGGTGAGATCGTATCTTTTATTTTCTTATTAATCTTGCTATCATAAATAGTTTCATACTGTGACAAGTGAACAAAAGAAACAGAAATTTAAATCAGCCAACATTCCGTACAACATTAGCTATTCAGTTAATAAACGAATATTTCTCAAGAAAAAGGAAAGGATGTCCTGCTAGCTTCCAAGGAAAGAAGTGTGTAGCTTCGCATGATGTGTGCTTAAACCAATGTAGGAAATTAAATACCAAAGATAGTTTGGAACTACAGATGATGTAGGAAATGTAGCAGAAAGGGACAAGAAAAGTGGACACGCCGTATGTGTGCTTAATGTCCCCTTTTGCACTGCAACATGCATCTCAACTTTTCATGGCAAATAATCACCATTAAATTTAATTTTGCTTATTACGGTGAATGGTTCATCGGAAAGTATTCTTCTTACCTCTAGAATTTGAACGTAAACATAAAATTTGGTAAAATAAAATATATTTCCTTAAATTCTATTGTTTAATTGTTAATAATACATAAAAGACTGTGATAAATTCAAAAGAGAAATAAATGGACCACGAAAGGGTCAGGTAAAGTTAGCTCGAGGAGGACGTTGATAACGAAATCTTAGAAGACAGTGCTAGAGCAGTTTTAAATGAAGGCAGAGAGCCCTTTCATACGAGTATATCTAGCAGAAAGAGCGACAATGGGGAACTAGTCTCTTCATGTGTGATCATATGAAACTCCCTACTGTGAACCTCCCTCAAGCCCCCTTGAAAATCACGTCTTCCTCTCCAGTATTTGACTCAATTAAAATGATATTGTAGAAGCTACGCTTTTCAGACACGACTACTTGTGTATTGAAAATGAAGAAAGCGTTTTTATTGATTTTTTTTTTTTTTTTTTTGCTTCTTGATTGTGTACAGCTGAGTTCAGCACTTCCTTTTTAGACAACTTTGTGTCCACGTGTGAAAAGAATACTTTTCCCTCTTCACACTAGAGGTGTGGTGACAAAAAACAAGTCAACTGGCACAAAGTTGCCTCAAGTAAAACTGGCCTTAGATTATATTTGTGAAAAGAACTTTGTGAAATATCCGAATCATTATTACACTTGCATGAGATAAGTAGACTTATATTATAATTCGTAAAAGAGGTTCACGATTTTTGGACCCAGTGATTTCGTCCGGTTTGACTTCACTTTGTATCTGATAAGTAATTTTAGATTAATATAGAGCTTGGGTAAGCATTAAGTCGATCGCGATCGACCGGTTGACCGCCAAGGTATTTTTGGTTGACCGCCTTCACTAACACCTAATAATCATTCCAGCATACGAAAGTCTAGAAATACCATAGTTATTCGAATCTAAACTGCACCCCAAATTCTCAACAAGATTTTGTGAAAATAGAAAAATAATTTAAAATTGTTTATCAATATCCAATTTTAAGAAATTAAAATAAATTGAAAAAGAAAATTAAAAAGAATGGAATAATTATTTATTTTATAAGTATTAAAACTTTTTAATACATGCACGGAGCTTTTATTGCTCTAAATATCCCATCCAACATATTTTCCTTCTTCGATTCTAAGCCGCGTCTGATTTTCAGTAGCATTAACATTGGGTAAAAAGTGCGGCTTAGATTCGAGTAAATATAGTATTTTAAAAGCACGGATTTAAAAAATCGTATCATAAGGGAAAAACTCATTTAATAGAAAATGATCTTCGCTATTTGGAGACTATTTCACGAAGAAAATGGTAAAGTGCTGTTGGTTTCAGGAAAAAATTCGCGAAATAGAGAAATTCGTAAAATAGAAGTTCATAAAATAGAGGTCCGACTGTATTGTATAGTTTATTTTATCTCACTACACCTACGCCACTGAGTGGACAGCAACACCTTGAAAAATTAGAAGTAGCTCGTACCCTGGAAAAGTCTGCCCACCCCTGATATAGAGGATATTTTGCTTCCGTTTGCTAACTGCAACTACATTAGAATTGTGCTTTGAGTAAATAAAAATCTTTTTGTTACACACTTCAATGATGAGAGCTCAGTTTCGCCACAGCGTAAACTAGATGAAAAGATCAATTCCATGTATTTAAAAATTCATTATCCAATTTTCAAATGAGTATTAAACTGATTACGCATAATGAATGGTATTAAAATTCGAATATTTATTTAAAAATTGTAATAATTTATTTCATGATTATAACGAGGCTTCATTTTTTACGTTTTGTTTTTCTATTTCAAAATTTTTAATTTTTTTTTTTATATTTGAATGAAAATAACTGAAAATATCCCGTACAAGATATCTTTTATTTCTCATGTAATTGTAAGCAAATATTACAAAGTAAAATGTATAATCAGGTAATTGAAAAAATATTGTAATGTAATTGAACTGTAACTAATATCGTAACTGAAAAATTACTATAAAAAATTTCCAGTTAAAATTATTTGTATTCATTTTCAAACGGTTCAGTTTTTTTTATAGTTTCAGTTTTTATACAGCAAAATGCCACAGCGGTATATTTAGAAGTTCTCTTTAATTTCGGGAAAAGCCAATTCGTGATTCTAAGGTAACAAGCATTTTATTAGGAGAATCATTTAGAACCGAGCAGATGAAAAATAAATAAACCAAATAACCAAAAAGAGAAAAATGGACATAAAAAAATCTCATCCATTAAATCTAAAAACGATATTCAAGAAACTTAGTGAATTGGAATTCTGTAACGATTGCTAGTTTTTGCACTTGTTTTTACACGCCATTTCTTAAAAACAACTTAAACAATTTTTAAAAATAAAGTTCACAGAAAAACAATTTTTTAGATGAATTTTTACAAGTTTTTCGACTTTTTCTTGTTATCTTAAGCCTAGAAATACAAGCGGATTTTTTTTTTCATTTTAATCTATATTATACAACTGTTAAATTCCCCCCCCCTCTTCTTCTTCATTGTGTTAATTCTTTTGTTCTTCTAGTCCCACACTGTCTGATGTCTAAAGATTCATTATTTTCTTTCGGTATTTTTTTTCTACATTGGAGAATTCTAGAAAAAAAAGTTAAGGAAGTTTTCATTCAAAAATAGGAAGCAGATGTTTATCGACATTTTTAAAGCTGTTTATGCTTTGGAGCACTTTGTATTGTAAGAAAATGAGTATCAAATAAAACTTTTTATGCCTCTCATACCAGGTATTATGTCGTTAATATACATAATACAATAAGCTGTCAGTAAATTCTTGAGAAACGACAAAAACGTTAACTCTGTAAAATCATTATTTATAAAGTTCGTAAAATAATAAGGACGCCAAACGAACTAATAATCTCTTCTTAGCAATTTCTGAATGTGGTCACTTTTTTCAAAATTTTTTCGCTTTCTCAATCTTTATTAAATATTTAGTTTTTTTAGCCCAAATTGAATTTTTAACGTTGCATTGCAAAGCAACTTATGGGTTACTGGTGACGAATCTCGTATTTCGGAGTCGCTATATTAATTAACGATGATGACTCCTGAGCTGGTGCACCATTCTCCAAACTTTCACACTATATCAACATGAGGAATTGTAACCTCAATAGATTTAACATGCATCAAATCCTCTATATAATAGGTCTTTAATTATATTAGGACTCGAACCAAACCGGCCGCCAGCTCGCGATCCTAACCGTTCTACTACCAGCAACCACGCCGACGAACTAGAAGACGCCAGACGAACCAGATTCTTTTTAATTACACTAAAGTAAGACATGGGGAGAAGAGGCGAGGTGGAGTTTTAAGTTTTTTTGTTTTTTTTTTTTTTTTTTTTTTTTTGCATTTAGAATGAATTTGTTTGCATAATTTAGCAACTTTGTGTTATACTTTCAATACTGAATTCATTTGAAAAATTCATTTATTACTAGATTCCAAAAATGGCCGATATTTAAACTTTAGTTTAATTTGTCCTTTAAATTTTTAAAGGACAATGAAATGTCTAGGAAACTGTCCTTTCTTTTCTTATTATAAGGAGGGATTTTAATCCTTCCATTTACTTGGAAATAAATTAAGTTATTCTAAAGTTCAGAATACAAGGAAAAATCTCCTTTGTGTGATGTTCTTTTCATCAGTATTTCTTCTGCAAATATATTTCAACATGTGTACCTTTTTCTAGATCGAATAATGTGACTGTATGAGTAATAATTCTTTGAAAGATTAATTTGGAACGTGGAACCTTACGAGACTTTTTATTCTAAATGGGCAAATGTTTCTGTGCTATTTTAATACGCATTCCAATATTTTCCAAATTAATTTGTTAAAAGAAATAATTTAAGGGATTATTTACTATTCTAGAAATCAATAAGTTGTTTGTTATTAAACAAAACATTTTTTTAATGTTGATAATAAATAAAGAATTTTGTATCAGATTCATCAAATTTATTTTCAAAAAATACCCTCGCACAAAATCCAAACATGTTATCATGATTTTATTTGAATAAGCTTTTCTTCGATAAAATTTGAAAAAGGGTGATTAATGCATCCCTTATTTAATACCGTTTACAATGCAATGCCTTTTACTTCGCTGCATTTTCTTTCTCTGAGATAAGGATTTAAATGTGAGAGCATGAAAAAAACACCAATAAGAAATCTTTACGCTAAACTTATTTCTTCAGTATACTAAACTAATAACAAACAAAAACAAATAAACAAGTAGATAAACAGTCAAATCTGCAATAGAGAGAGAAAAGAAATGCATGGAGCTACTGAGATAAATGAAGAAACAAAATTCTTGTGTGATATTTAATAACTATTTTCGGTGCATTTTCCAATAAATTACTGATCCTTAATAATGATAAATTGCTATAACAACACACGCTTACCCTTCCCAGAATTCAATGCGAAATGCTTCAGTAACAAGAATAATTTTTAATGTGTTTGAAGGTTTCTGTTTTCTTGCAATTCGTGCTAAAGTAAGAACAAAAACAAATCTATTTCATTAGCTACCAAGGCACTATTGTCTGAGCAACCAATACCTTATCACACATCATCTTCCTGTTCTCACTGATAATAATTATAAAAGTACGTTATAACAGTGATAAATTTCTCCTGTAACTCGTATTGGATCCGAGAACTCATACGAAAAACAATTCGTATCAATCCAATTATGTCTTATACTCGTAGAATTATACTATTTAAGAATTTGACAAAAAATTAAAATGTGTAACCAAATTACTAAGAATTTTGCAATTTGTAAAGCTGTCCCTTTTTTGCCGAGAACTATTTCCTCGAGTGTAAGTAAAGGCCATCGGATTGCTATTTTTGGAAAAAATGTAGAAAATCTTGAAGAACGCAACAATATGAAATTTGTGTAAAGTGTGATGATTCTCGGAGTCCCAAGAGATCGGAAAAGAGATCAAGTTTTAATCAAAGAGAAGGCATCTTGTAGAATACGATGTACCAACTGTGTTCCCCTCGAGTTACGTGTCATAGAGACATAGCGAAAAGTATGATGCAGCCCAAGAGAACTATGAACACGAGATTAGAACGAAAAATCGTAAATATCTTAATGAAAATACTTTGTATGACCGGTTATTGGTTATATTATCGTACAATAAAGTGATGACACAAAAGCTATTAACGATAAATCTTGTAACTTTGAACTTAAGTTAAGAGGCGACAACACAACTGGTATCTCACTATCTAAACGTCCACACCATATGAATGAAAGAGCATTAAAGCTAGACGGATTTAACGTATATTATCCCTTCTACTTAGCGAATCTTTGGTGGCACCAGTCTCGGCAAAAGCAGCAAAAGTCATGAGTTCATGACACTGACCACCGGCTTTCTCCTCTACAACATGAGGCGAAAACTGTAAGACATAGTATTTTATTTAGACCATCATATATGCCCTATTGCGCCTAAGACACCTGGAGAAGAGTTCTGTTCTAAAGGAACTAACTCAGTTTTTACACTAGTTAATTTCTGCCATTGCTTGTGGCGACACTGGAGAGAGGAACTCCAAGCGTGTACTCTACTAGGGATGAGAAATTTACTGTGAGCAGTATTATTCAGACGATATAAACTTCTTACCTATTACTGCATTCCCTGCCGTAGCGAATGTTATTGAAAATTACTTCTGTTGACATTATTGACAATTTCTAATTGAGATGGTAGATCTGTTTGAGGCATCAGCCTCAGTCATACATATCACAAGTCGTGATTTAGGAAATAGTCTTAATAAAACTCTCCATAGGACTTAGTGGAAGCGGTACACAAGTTATTGTGGTCACGAACTCTTAAACCGCGTGCCATAATGTGTTCAGCTGTAGACCCATTATGTTGAGGGGCTGAATCACGTTAAATTTCTCGGAGCTCAAAGTCTGTAAAGAAATTAGTGTGGGGTGCCAACTCATGTATCGTCCTTGTCATATAACCTGGTTCAAGGCTATTATATCCCTTCGTCAATAGACCTCGTGTCAATTTATATTTCGATGTTTATCAACACTCCCTCACTCCACAGAGTTTATATATAGTAGTGCCCTCACTCTGTATTTCTGTCATTTTCTGGTGACTTTTCGACCACTGAAATTCTATCTGTTTCTGTGATAGTTAACCATGGTGACCTTGGATAAGGCTTTGGTGCAGGACGATTCGAACTGCTCATGTTTACATCCAGATATCTATGCCCTTTGAGATGTATTTGCCAACTAACCCGAAAAAATTTATAACACTTTCTAAAAGAAATTGTTTTACTTGTTTATAATAGAGACCGAATGCTGACTTCTTGAAAATAGTATATGTCGTCACAGTGAAACATGGAAACAAATAGTGAAATATTTTTAAAACTAGGTAACTCAAACGTGAGATATTTTCCAGATGCCATATTTGTTCTTCGTAAAATTTATTTATAACTCAAAATCTTACATTTCGAACGAAAACAAGTCACAAAAATTAAATTTTATTTTATCCATTCTCAAGAAAAGAGAACCCTGCGAAGCTAAGTAAATATTTTTAAATGATAAAATTGAAAACAGAACCGTTCATATCAAGTGAAATAAAAAGGAGACGTTATTGCTTTTTTAAGAGCTCTATGAAGAAACGAAAATAACTAATATTTATTCGTTCCAAATGCGTTCATAATCAAATCTTTTTTTTTATTGTTCCCCACCCAGGGTCTATTTCCTCATGAAGGGAAACCTAATTTCCTCTGTCTTGTATTTTATGGAGCAAATAAACACGTGATAGGAGTGAATAATATCAGCTATCAAAACAAGACAGAGATTCAAATTGAAGCAAAAGAATTTTCTAAATGCCTTTTGGATGAGGTTACGTTTTTGTAACGTTTTACTTATTTTCGAAATAAATTCGTTTATATGTCACGATAGTTACCTGATGTGTTAGGTTATATCCGTCGCTCATTGAGGGTTATACTACTTGATTCCAAGTTGTTGATAACAGAATGGCAATATAAATTGCTTCAGAGATTTTTCTCACTATTTTAGTCTGTTTTTTAAATCTACCAGGATAGTTTAAGATATTTTTAAATGCTTTCTATGAACTAAATGCTAAAAAGTTTTCATTTCAAAAAATTAAGAAATATTTATTTGTTCAAAAAATTATTAGTGTTATTGATATTTTTTGAAATTACTCTTCCCATGGCCTATTTTATACTGAAGGGAAATCTTACTTTACCTATTATGTGTCTTATGGAGCTAATAATACGTGAAAGAACAGAATAATATAACTTTTTAAAATAAAATTAATCAAAGCAATAATATTTTCAAAATTCATTTCAAATGAGTGTTTATTTTGTATGACTCTTTTTTTTTTCCTACTTAAAGAGCAAGAAAAGTTCTTTTCCCCGACTAGAGTCGTTTAACAATTATAGGGTGCATGGTCAATATTTAAACCAAAAGTTCTGACTCGGTTCAAAAATCAACCAAGCCGCTCCTTTTAATTTTCCTTCACTTTCTGTACATAACATAGTTAAACAAAACTGAAACTTATTATAAATACCTATCAAATGATTGAACAATCCTGCTTTTAGAATATAAAATTGCAAATTTCATTTTTCTCTCTTACTTTCTGAACTGTAAAGATCTCTCCCCTAATAAGTTAGTGAAAAACACGTTAATTTCTCGTCATTTTATGACGACAGTGAAAAAACGGGAAAGGCAGCACAAGCATAGAACAGCAATCTTTTCTCAAAATTTTTTAGAAGAATGAAAGCAGATGAAAAGAATATTAAATTTATTGATGGACAATCAGAATAAATGTTTTAAAGAATATATGTACTAAATGTAGGGAATATACTAAACAATGTACTAAATGTAGGGAATGTACTAAATAATGTACTAAATGTAGGGAATGTACTAAACAATGTACTAAATGTAGGGAATGCAAAAGATGTTTCCTACCGATTCCGACAAATGTGGTACCATAGGAAAAGTATTGGTGGGTAGAGCAAAAATTACATAGAAACTACCTACTCCCGTAAGAAATAAACAATTTTCAAGGCAAAATTATGTCATCAATTTTGAGCATTTATTTATTTTGTTAACTCAGAATTTATACAAAAGGAACGAAAAATTGTAAATAAAAAGAACTTTTTGTTTTCCACGTGTAAAATAATTTTTGAAATATATGTAATATGTCAACAATTAGCTCCTCTATACAGTCCCGTTTATATGGACGAAAAGTTTCGGCAAAATACCATGCTTTGATCCTCTCTAAACCCGTTTTCACGTCGAACCGGTATCACACAGGTTTGAAAAGCCGGTTTGATATTTGTACTCGCTTTGGAGCAGGGTAAATGCGGAGAAATGTGAGATCGTTTTTAAATTTTCCCATGATGCATTGCCACCGAGGCTCATTTATTCAAAGATGGCTGCTGTTATTGCTTGTGCACGTTGGTCCACAGAAGAAATAAGAGATTCAATTAACATCTTGGCAAATCAAGAAATATAGCAAAAAAATTTGATATAACTGTCCGAGATTCAGAAGTGTTTACAGTTTTACATATTCGCGGCAAAATAGAAGCTTTGAAACGGGACCTTTTCGGTGCTAATTTGATATACACTGCTGGCCACCGTAAATGCAACACCCTGAACGAAGCACGCAAGTAACATGAAATTTACAACATGCATTAGAGGAGGTGAGATATGCAAATGATTATAGAATTTCAGCGCAGACACACATCACGCACGCCTGTGGCGCCACCTCAAAGCGCTATTTAAGGTTTGGAGATTTCTACGATTTCAAGTTCGGAAATTGTGTTTTTCTTGTGGTTTTTTCAAAAAACGACCATTTATGTCTCGTAGAAAACAGCGATCAGCTTTTGATCGGGTGTCCGAGTTCGACAGAGGAAGGATAGTGGCCTACCGAGATTGTGGATTATCTTTCAAGGAAATCGGTAGCCTTGTTGGACGAAACCAAACAACTGTAATGCGGATATGTGACCGTTGGATGCAGGAGGGTACGACGGACTGACGTGGTCGATCGCATCCACCTCAGTGCACCACTTCATGTGAGCACAGGCAAATTGTGCGCATGGCAGTGACGGATCACTCAGTCATATCACGAACCATAGCTCAGCACATTCAGTCTGCGCGTACCATTCGACGCCGTTTACAGCAGAGTGGTCGGTCCGCAAGACGTCCATTGCTTGGTCTACCCTTGACGCAGAACCACAGACGTCTCCTCCACCAATTGTGCGATAAAAGAAGGATGTGGAGTGGCAGAATGGAATGAAGTTGTCTTTACTGAGGAGAGAGGATGCTGTGCAGCTGCGTTATGCACCGCCACACTGGTCCTGCACCGTGTATTATGGTATGGGGCGGTATTGGATATCACTCTCGCACTCCTCTAGTACGCATTGCCAGTACTTTAAACAGCCAGCTCTACATCTGCGAGGTGTGGGAGCCAGTTGTCCTTCCTTACCTTCAGGGCTTGGCCTCAGCCATATTTTTATAGGATAATGCGTGACCACACGTGGCACGCATTGTCCAAAGGTTCTTCGTCAATCACCAGATTGAATTGCTTCCCTGGCCGACTTGCTCTCCGGATCTTTTGCCGATAGAAAACCTGTGGCCCATGGTTGCTCAACGATTGACCCAGATTACACCCCCAGCTGCCACACCAGATCAACTTTGGCAACGTGTGGAAGCTGCTTGGTCTGCTGTACCCCAAGAGCACATCCAAATTCTCTTCGAATCAATGCCGAGGCGTATGGCAGCGGTGATCTCCAACAATGATGGCTACTCTGGCTACTGATTCTGGCAGGAACCACACTTCACAGAAGTCTATAAATTTAATCATTTGATACTTGGTCAACATTTTGTCTGCAAAATAAATTTTGTTGTGCTATTTCTTGTCTTTTTTGGTGTTGCATTTACGGTGGGCACACAGCAGTGTAGAAGTGCTACACGCCAATTTGTTGTTTGTTTGTCAAGATGGGCGATAACATTACAATATGGTTACTTTGTTGGTCCTATCGGTTTGTGATGTGGTTGTCATAGGGATGACATTTATTATAGTCAACTTTAATTGTTTTCTTTTTTCCCCGAGGTAACCATTGTGTAGTCACGTGAATCTGTTGACCATTAACCAGATGCTCGTGTAAGCGGATTGAAAAAAAATACCGGTAAATATCTGGCTTTTCTTCCAAACCCCTTTTTGCCGGCAATTTGTGGGTTTGCTTGTAAACGAGGTCTACGGGAGGAAAAGAGTTCCTGGACATGGGTTAAAGAAAAAATTCCTATACTCCCTCTTATGGAGGACTTTTCAATAAGCCCTCATGCTGTAATGAGATTCTCGATAAAACAGTCATTGTTAAACTTCTTACTGGTTTCTATTTATTCCGTTTTGAAGATCCTCTCATTGCTCGAGATGCAACTCACATGGAAAAAAAATGAATCTGTGATTATTCATGACTGCGAAAGCGAAGATAGAAAATGAGTTTATAGTCTATGGACACAGAAATTTGAAAATATCTCGAGAGTGGCTCATTTGCGAAGGATAGTTTCTGTAAGAATTTTTGTCTACATGTGTGTGTGTGCCAATACTTTCGAACTTACTATATTGGTCGAAAACGATCTAGAACACGTCTTGTATTTCTTCAGTAAACAATATATCAGGAATGCTAACTTTATGATCAGTGATTTAAAGTCGCTTTTACTATATAATAGAATAAAAAGTAAGATGCCTCATGTGGAATGGTTTTTTTAGTAATTTTTGAAGAATTCTTTTTTTTGAATATTTATATGTGTAATAAGAGACTCTTAAAACTTCAGTTTTCTATGAATTTTCAAAAGATTTTCACGCACACTAATAAATTATTTTTCACAATATATCACTGCAAAATAATATAAATCTTATTTAAAATGTAAACTTTTTAAAATTTTTTGTATAGGTTTTAAAAATTACACCCAACTAAAATTTAATAAATCATACAATATCCTTCTCCCCTTAGTAATGCATGTGTTTAAATGATGAATATATTTCTGAACTTAATATGATATAGAGAGCAATCTGTAACGAATCATAAAAGCTTCTGAATATATTGAAATTAATCTTTCAAATTTATCCTTCCTTACTTTTTCCATTCTTTTTTTTTATTTCCACTATTTCTATTTATTATATTCAACCGAAAGATTTATGTTTAATGTACTCTTAAGTATTTTTGGGGATAACTAAATTTTCGTGACGCATGAATACATACTTCAAATAATAAAGACATATTATGATGGATTCAATTTTTAATAAAATTTGATTAAAAAAAGAGTTTAATGTGTATTCGGACGAATAAACTTTTTTAAGAAACTGTGAATATCGTTATATAACTGAAAAAGTAGGGAGACTGAAATTTTTTTCATCAATTTATTGCTAAGACCTTTCAGAAATTAAATGATTAAAGTTTATTTTCATATTATAAGTTTTATTTTTAAATACAGATACGCTAAAAGCATTGTCTCATTATTGGAATTGTATGTTAATATGAAATGAATGATGCAAATGTTTTTGATATTTTTGGGAGAGGAGTTAAAAGTATACGCGCGAGCATGGACATTACAAGTAATGTAATTTAAACAAGCACTTTACTAATTTGAAATTCGTATAAAAAAACCACTAAGACATCCTGTATGGAAATTTACTGTAAAATGGTAATTTTTTTAAATAAAAACAATAGTTATGTTATGTATTATTCGGTGTGATGTCGCGTATAAATTTTAACCATTAAATACGCTTTTAAAAGTTATTTGAAGTTACTTTTCAGAATATGTAGCCATTATCATAAAATTAAGTTTATATATATATATATATATATATATATATATATATATATATATATATAAATTATCTATAGCCAATAATGTTTCCAATTTTGTTAATAAGAATAAAAACATTATAAAGTATGAAATTTTTTTTAATTTCCAATGGGATATTGTGGATTAGTGTTTTCCACTAAAGACCTATTACATTCCCGGGGAGTGGGTACCACTTTTTTAGTGTGGCACCATATCGGTGGAATGCCAATTGTCGCAATGTAATTTTGAAGACCAGTTTCCTCCCCAGAGGGAGCCCTCTAAACTCTGACGATTCAAAGAGATTCTCGGATTTTCAATTTTGCTGAGTGCACCCAAGCCAAATAGGTACTCTAGGATTTTTAACATGCCGCATTATCATACGACATGAGCGTTGTCAATTTTCAGCTTCATGAAAATCCACCAACTTCGGGTCGAACCCGCAAACTTGGGCGTTCGTTTTTTGACGAAATATTGCATTTAAATATTTTTTATTGTAATAATGTTCGTAACATAACTTTTTTGGAAAATTTTAATCCAAGGGACACTAAATATTAAAAAAATATTCGTTTGTACACTTTTACAAAATCAAGATTCCGAACGTAGTCAGATACCTTAAGTAAACGAATATTTTTATGACTATTCATATAATTCGTGGTGAAAACATCTTCTAATTTCTTCACTTATTTTTGGATGTTTTATAAATATCTAGTTAAATATTTTTTTCAAAAAATTTTAAAAAATTTTATTAATTTCAGTCCACACAAAATGAAAACATTCCAATATTTCTACGAAGTAAAATACTGCTAGCAATACTGCGATAAACGGTGTAGTAATGAAATTTTTTATTTATATGAAATATTCATCTTGTATTACATTATAATTAAAAGTTGTAAATATGAAATGATAAAAATTAGAGGAGACTCTTGTAAACATTCAAAATGAGATAAGATTATGAAGTTCTTCACCGTTTGATAACTGATGTGCGGTGTACAAAAATAATTTTTTGAAAAACTTACTGAGAATTATATTTTCTGAGTGTGAGCTTCCTTTATTATGCTGCAGTTATAATGATACTCTATTAAAATTACATTACAAACAATGGTGTTAAATACATTGAGTTTAATTTACTTGTATAAATAATTGAATAATAAATAAAATATTTAACAACAGACATCAAAAGAATTTGTAACCTTGTGATGGATCTATACTCGGCTCCACTAATCCCTACTTGTCTCTTTAAGGAAAATATTTAATACAACCAACCTTCATCGAGTAAGGAAACGTTATTATGTAAATGAGGTATATTATATAAACTCTGCCTTTGCCAGTTGCAGTTCGTTGTCGACACGTTGTTGTTGACACACTGAAGTTGGTACGTTGGAGTGTGCAAGTTGGAGTTAACATAAAGTTGAGAATTAGCAGATAGTTGAAGACTGAAAAGGAAGGGAATTAGCTAAAGATTACAGAGCGTGGAGTCAACGACATTTGAACAAGCCGAAGAGAGCACCTGCAAGTTTCCAGTGTAAGATTCGAGGCGTAAAAAGTTCAGGTATTGTGCGTTTGATTAAGTAGAAACTTGTTTATTCGTGTGTGATGTAGTTATATTTGAGCGTATTTAAGATGTCTTAGATTCAGTTGAAGGTCTGTAGTAGTATCCCCGTATTATAGAATCTCACCTCCACGCTCAACTATATATCAGCTACCTTAGTTAGAACTGTACTGTGTCTGATTGTTAATAAGAATTAATAAATTAGTCAGTTTGAAAACATGTGTGTGGATTATTCTGTTTCTCCTACATTCTCCTACACATCTAGCCGGGTTTACAGTTAGATAAGAGGGTTCAGATGTAAGTAGGAATCAAACGTTATCACAACCTTTTGAGCTAAATTTAATACTCCTCATTAAAATAATTTTAAATAGAAAACATGTTAAACACACGTTATAAGACAAAAATATATTTCAACCTAATAATTAAAATCGAAAAAAACAGGAATTTTTTTTATTATGAAAATACGAACATTTATATAAATCCACGCAAAATCTCATTATAATATACGCTAAATCTAAACCTATATCCTTTCAAGATAGTATACAAAAAAAAATGATTTACTATACATAAATCATTTCAGCAACAAATAAAATATGTAGAAAAGTCAAACAATTCAATGAAGAAGCCAACACCGTAAAGAAAGCAAAGCCTTGTTGGCAAGCGTTATTCTATTGCAGCACTATTCATCTTCCTATAACATGCATCCGTTTCTTTACACCTAAAGATGATAAATTTAGAGTGCAGAACAAATTGTTTTGGGACATTTTGTTGTTTGGGCATAGCAAAGTGTTCTCAAACATGCATGAAGAATTCTTTACTTTATCATACTTTCTTGTAAAATAAGACTAGAAAGACACTAAAAATAAGACGTTGCTTTTTTTTAAATCAAACTTGAAATAGCAATAATAATATTCAAATAAGTTAAAAAATAACACAATCCAAGAAGCATTACTCACCAAAACTGCTTACTAAACTTTTTTCCTGTAATCATTTCTAAATTTTAAAAATTACGTAACAGCTCCCCGATTTTCTAGATGCCGATTAGACCAACACCCCCACAGGGCTGCAGTTTTTTTTTTCTGCACCAGGCCTTTGGATACCTAACTACGCCACTGCTAGAGAAGTCTAAATAATCGTTGTTTTAGTCATGGGGACTAAATAACTTGCTGCCTATAAGGTGTACGAAGAAAAGTAGCAAATAACGCAATTTTAAGGACTTCTTTATTAAAAAAAAATAAAATTATATTATTATATGCTCAATATATTCATCTTTATCAATGTTATATTGTCATTTTACTCTCTCAATGATCTGTTTTATACATTATTTAATTTTAAAAAGTTTATTCTTTGTTTGATGTAGCCAAAAACTATGTGAAAAGTCCTTTTATTGTTCCACGTCGAAACAAAGAAGCATACTAACGTAGAAACAAAATCATTTTCAACATGCATTGTGAATGGAATTTCTTTTCTTAGTAACAATTTTTGTCAATGCTTAGCAAGATAGAAGAAGGATACAGACGAGTTCTTCCAGTTTTCATACCGAAACGAAAAATAAAAGAGAAATTTTGAGTTATATAACCAACATGATCCGAATAAATTTGTTTATCGAGTGACTGCATATCCAGTTAAGAATTCCCAACTTCAATGATTCGTGTAATCTTTGATTTTAGAATGTTTGCTTTAGAAGTATAATAAAATGTTTTATATAAACTTCAAATATATACTTTTTTATAACATTGAAATACCGTTTGGAAACTTGACGGTGCACTTATTTATGTATTTCACTCAACTGTGTGTGTGTATTAAAAGAAATTCTTTTTTTTCCTTCAGCTATTTAGAAAATAAAAATTGATAGCCACACTATTCAAAAGTTGATGTAGTATAGTTGGGTTCTGTTAAATTAAAAATAAACTTCCTCCTGATTTCTTCCAGGAATAAAGCATGCATTAGCATAAGAGTTTTACATTATCTCTCTCTCTCCCTGTGTGTGTGTGTGTGTGTGTGTGTGTGTGTGTGTGTGGTGTGTGTGTGTGTGTGTGTGTGTGGTGTGTGTGTGTGGTGTGTGTGTGTGTGTGTGTGTGTGTGTGTGTGTGTGTGCGTGCGTGAGTGTGTGTGTGTGTGTCAATACATTTGCGTACGTGCGTCAACGCGTGAAGTCCCCATATGCTAATGGTTAAAAAACGTTCTGAGATATGATAATAGTTAAAAAACGTTCTCAGATATGCTAATAGTTAAAAAACGTTTCCGTCCATGTTAAAAATAGATTATGCTTTTGGCGGCATATTTTGATTCGGCAACGTATTAGAACGAATTTCACGGAAATCAGCTCCAAAGGAAGGTGGAGGGTGGGGGGTTGTAGATAAAAATTTCCGTTGTTTAACCTATAGACTTAAAACTCGGCAAGCGTGCTATATTTTATAGGGAATATATCTTCTATAAAAATTATTTGGAAAAAATCGACTCCCAATGGGATTTTGGGATCCGTTATAGATAAAAAAAATCCTAATTTGTACCTATTATACCTACAGACTTGTAATTTTATAAGCACTTATCTTTTGTTAATTAGAAATTCACAAAGAACGGGTTTTGCAATAATTGCCTCCCAAGGTGTGCAGTTAGGGAGAAGGACAAAAAATGAATATATTTCGTTCTTGAAATTCAAGTCCTGTTCATTTTAAACCAAGAGGTGAAGGCTATACAAATGTTTTTGAATACAAGTCTAAAGCTTAGTTCTTTGATATCAATAACTTTATATATATATATATATATATATATATATATGGGACGGCGTCTAGGCGAAGGTTCGATTTTAATGTTAAAATAAGCACACAGAGTTAAAATAACTTCATTTATTAATAACACAACTAAAACATTTACTATTTACAAGGGGTTTTAAATAATTCGAGATAGCACCATACTAATTCCGAAAACACGTACTCTTTCTCAAAAC
>BMAO01000417.1:0-39068 GCA_019973975.1 Trichonephila clavata | reverse complement strand
TTAATTTGTTTGGTTTAAGAAAGCCGTAGATTGACGTAATCTACAGTATGGAATGATAAAGCCTCACAGTATGATTAAGTTCTTTCATTTGAAAGGTTACAGTGCCAAGCGAATCCCCAATGAAATCATCTCTTATAGTAGACATGATTACCCAGCATAATGTCATTGCTTAGAGCATAGGTTTCCAATTTTTTTTGAACCGGCGCGCCTTTTGCTAATGAATATTTCAATACCACCCTTTTTTCTAGTGAATATTTCGATACCGCCCCCTCCCACTCTAGAGAAATAAAAGTGCACTTAACACATGGGGAAAACAAGAGTTAAGTCTTAAAAAATACCCTATTACACTAACTAAATATATTTTTTAGTTTAAATTTTTTCCAAAGCCTTTCTTTTTATTTTGCGAATTTGAAATAGCTATTGCCACAAATGTATTTAAATGTGTAATATTATATATTTTAGTCATAGATAGGATAGTGTTGGAATTGAAACGCTACTGAATTTCTTCTTCACTTAAAATAATGGAATAAAAATTTTAGCTTACCTTTTATAAAACAGGCAGGGGTTTTGATGATACGAAGTAATTCATAAAATAAACTATTGCTTTCAATATAAATATAAATTGATAGTCTCGGCCTTTAAACGAATCACACGTTAATTGATGGTTAACATATTTAATTATGTTTCTTGGATAATATACTTAATAAATGCTGTGGACGAAACATTTTCCCTACTGCTCACAGATAAAGACAACGTGTGCACTACAGAAATTAAAACGCACTATATCATTCAATTTAATGTAGGCAATGTAATGTAATCTTTAAATTCTGATTCACTTCCCTAACTAACTACCGAAAATATGTGATTTCTCGTACATGCGATATACAAGGGGTGATCAAATGAAAGGTACGAAACAACACGGTGGGTACACAAATATAAGACTTATTCAAAATATACACCATAGGCCTGAGCACAACGATCCCACTGATGAACAAGCCGCAGGATTCCTTGTTCCCAGAATTCCTGTGGCTGTGACGAGACCCAGTCCTTCACAGTGTCCTTGAGTACGTCGTCCGAGTTGAAGCGCTTTCCTTTCAGGTGTTTCTTCAGTGGACCAAACACATGGAAATCGCAGGGTGACATGTCCGGACTGTAGGACGGATGGTCTAACGTCTCCCATTGGAACTTGTCCAGTTCCATTTGTGTGACTCTGGAGACGTGTGTACGCGCGTTATCATGGAGCAGAAACACACCCTCCGTGAGCAGCCCCGGTCTTTTGGTTCTTGATGGACCTGCGTAGGCGTCAGAGTGTCTCACAGTACACATCGGAGATAATGCTTTTTCTGTGCTCGAGTCATTCTGTGCTCGCATCATTTGGAAGCCGCTTTTTTATAAGATCCTTTGCTCTCTCCTGCGCATGCGGGTACCCGCGCATGATCCGATCCCAGTCAGAGTCTCCAATGGCATCCCGAGATGTCTCGCTACATTCTCCCTTGACGGAATATGCAAATATTTAACTGTTTCATTTTTAATGTCGTTTCGTACCTTTTCATTTGATCACCCCTTGTAGAAATGATTTAAATACATACAATGAACATAAAAAAACAGTATTAAAGTTTACTTTTGTTAGAGTACATAATCAGAGTAGTATTCTTTTTTTTAGTTTTTTTTAGACTATAATTGGTTAATCTTCCCAAGCCCCTCCGTGCCATCTCAACGCCCCCTAATTTTCTCTAGGTCTTTTACTGCCCCCTGAAAACCTCAAACGCCCACAAAGGGGCGTTATCACCCACGTTGAGAACCTATGGCTTGGAGGTTGAAAAGGAAATTTAGCTGGAAACATGTCTCTCAAGAATGATCGAAGAAACAGACTATCAATCAAGGACTATGCTTGTCACAGCTAAGCAAGAGGAGCACTTCATCTTATTTGACTAAGGAGCAGCCATCTAAATCAAGGGTGGTATACTCCAAGGCTAACTTGGGCCAATAAAACAAAGTATACCTTTTGGTGGGCGGGGGGAAAATCGACATTCATAGAAATTTAGGTTTATTTCGAATAATACATTATAAAAACGTATTTAATGATTCCCACCACACAGCTGTAAACATGCTTCTTTTGTGGATATGACCATCTCGTGCAAGATAAACGTGCACCCTTTAAATATTGCGCCGTTTTGTCTAGGACATCGCCTCGGTAATCTCTGACACCTCGAGGAACCCCCTACTCCACCCTCAAACCGGATGATTCAAAAGGATAAAGGGGCCACCACTTTGATCCCGAAACCTAGAGTGGGCAGAGAGATTAGATGGTTTGAAAGACTTAGTTGGGAACAGAAGCAAACAACAACAGAATTTGGACTTTAAGAACCTAGACAATACTTTTAATAACTTCAATGCATATTCAGTAATTAGTATCTGTGACGTAAATAAACTAAATATTTAAATTAAAACATATCAAGCTACCTTTATTTATCTCAAACGTCACGCATGTATAAGAGAACAAGAACAATTTAATAGTGACGCCATGGCACTTGACATCTCTTTGTTACTCCTTTCCCCCTTTATGCGAAATATTGATATTTTATTGTATATTATTGAGTGCCGATATACTGGCTGGGCCTCAAAAAAGGATTGTTGAGGGTCAAAATGTTGTGGACTAAATGGAAAATGTTTGTTGTGAGCCACAAATGTTGTCAGGCTCGCGGGCAGCGAGTGTGACACCTCTGAACCAAATGATCGTGAAATAGACTTATTTTTAGTTACGATCGAGTGTGGGGAAAATTGTTGTCAAGGAAATGTACATGTCAAAATTGTCTGCACGTTAGGCTCCAAAATTACTGATTCCTTTTCGCGAAGTTATACTGATGATCTGTTAATAGATATTTATCTCTTTCAGTAAGAGGAAGATGATTATTTCGTCATCTGGTATAAACGGTGGATAAATATTAAATCTATCAATATGTGTGATCTAGTTACAAAAATTATCAGCAAGGAAAGGAAGCAAAGTGATTCTCCATCCCTCTCCCCCAATGTGTTGAGGTGTATAAGTCTGTATAGAAAGTGTGTTTTCTTAGAACGTGTAATAATTTCCATATACTACCTGAAGAATGGTCAGATTATCACAATTTATCTATTACTAAAAGTCTGTGAATAAATTACGTTATGCCTGTGATCAAGAAACGACATGATATGATGACTAAGAGAGTTCATCTTTCTGAAGAAAATGCAACTGTTTACTCATTTGGAAGCGTGATTAAGGAATCGAAGCAAAGGGACTTTGAAATTTTGCTCCCCAATGAGCAATAATTGAATTTATCTTATTTTTTAAACTCAAAAAAGCATTGGGGTTGGAGATTTGATAACATTAAAGATGTCATTCAGGAGGTTGAGTAAGGCTTTAACGCAATCAGCTGAGTATAAGTATGATGGTCTTTGAAAGATTAGAAACCCTGAAAGAAATGCGTAAGGTCACATGCCTAGAAATAACATAAAAATTAAATTTCTATCTTGATTACTGTCAGTAATAATTAAATTTTATATATTATACCCTTCTCTCATATATACTACTTTTTTCAAAAATCGCAGTATTCTGAAACCAGAAATAAATGATGTATATCTTGTAAATCCGCCACATGAACCAGGAGGGCTTGCACACGTCGGGGGAGTGAAATCATAAAAGTTTTGAATGCCGTACTTAAAATGACATTTCATAAGGCCTCTGTCTTTTGTGAAATTCAGCCATAGTCTTTGCTCGTTGAGTGGTACGAGTATTTGGTGAAAGATATAATCACAAATATGCTCATTCGGTGACATGTCCTGGAAACTTGCAGGCAATGAAAGGCATGCACTTACTATACCTGAAAAAGGCATGTATATTTCGAGCAAGATTCAGATGAGTATTTCTTGCAGAAATACAATTCCGGGAATACGGTTCAAAAATAGCCGGACCTGAAGAAATCGATCGAGCTTCCTTGATATAGCGTCAACTGCTTAGACCCCCAAAACTTACAATTTACATCACCCCTGATATAAAGTTAAGCTCCAGGTTTAAAATATCAGGCATCTGTTCAATATGACCCTGAATAGGGCATACCTGGATATGGTAATGTCCAGATTGTAGCGTTACCCATCTGAGAAGACAATTGGCTTACGGAAGGCAGGCCATTGTTGGGTTGGTAAGTCTATTGTAGCCAGAGGCATTGGTAGGTTTGTGTAAAATCCCCCTTCACATCATTCAGCTTGTGTCACACATGAAAGAAGGAGCAGACAACCTGGTGATAGTTTTAAATATACATAAATTGCCTGGTTTCCTTCATACGTGGTTAACTGGCATTCCCTGCTATGTATCTCCCTCAAATTCTCTACAGCCACGTTGTCCTAACCATTATTTCACTCAACTAAAAGTACATGGGAGAAGTTACGCCCTTTAAACGCGGCTACTTGCGTAATGAAAATGGAGAAATCTTTTTTTATTTCTTCGGACATAGTACCGATGAAGGCTTTCCATTTTGCATGGCCACACACTGTCTTTTCAATCAATTTTATGCCAGCGTTTGAAAGGAATTCTCTTCCCTCTTCATACTAGAGGACAGATGACAGAAAACCAGTGTACTGGCACAAAAGTGCCTCGAGTGAAATCGACCTTAAAAAGAATTCAACGCAAAGAAATCCTTACTCAAAACCCATGACGCATCAGATGCTTATAAACAGTGAGGGCTGATAATGACACATAATCAGTTGCTTCCAATATTATGCCAACAAAGAGAAAATATTAAAGGATCTATCATCGTCATACGTTTAAGGTAATTAATCATTAAATATTATGTTAATCAGCAAAAAAATTTCCATTTTTTAAAAAAAGTTTAATAAAATAATGTCTATTTTTTATGAGAAAACAATATCTGCTAGTCTTTAAGAGAAAAACCTTATCTCGGAAGACTTTTTCAATAAAATAATTGTTCCAGTACGAGTAAGACATTCGTGTGAATATAACACATGTACATTTTCGTTTTTATGTATTTCTAAATATCCATTAGTTGTTCTTAATATGTAAAAAAAAATGCTTCTTTAATTGCTTATTTTCGTAAATTTTGCATTTATACTCAATTTTATAATACATTATATGAAACCGAATGTAGAAACAGTCAAAGTTTTGATTCTATCACTTATAAATAATATATTGATGTATGGTACTTTTCTATACACCAAAAAAAATCACTGCCTCGACGTGTACAAGCCATTCTGATGTGCATGGCTGATATACAAAAATATAACTTCATTTATTTCTGATTATTCTTTCAAAATACTGCAATTTTTTAAAAGAGTAGTATATATAAGAAAAGGTATAGTATAACATTTTAATTATATCACTAAAATTAATAGAGATGGAAATTTAATTTACATGTTATTTCTAGACATCTTAACTCACTCATTTCTTTTAGGGTTTCTTAACCCGGCCTCATTGCGGAAAAAAACGACCTAAAGTTCTCGCGCAGAGTGTGTCATACCCAGGGGTGTTTACATTGTGTTTTTACCGTAAAATTTGTATACAAAGGTTAAAAAGAAAGAAAAGTATGAAATACCGCATGTTTATTACATTTTTCAGGTAAATTTAGTTTTTCTGTTCTTTTTATAAGGGCATTCAGTGCATTGTTTATACACTTCTTTAATGGCGTCGTGAGTGAGTGCGAAGTTTTCACTGGATCTTAATTTTTTTTCCATCTGTATCTTTTTCAAAATAAATATTAAGAGTAAAGTTTTCTGTTCTTTAAATTAAAAAATTTTTGGAATTTCTTTTTTTCTCTTATTTTGTTCCAGCAATAGTTTTTTTTTTTCAAAAGTTCATCGGAAAGCGGATAAGATGTGTTTTAGTTATCTCCTTTAAAATTACTTTCTTAAATGTTTTTGTGTCTCTACATATAAAAGCGTATGTTTTTGTGTCTCTACATAAAAAAGCGTATTTTTTTGTGTCTCTACACATAAAAACGTCTCCCTTTTCTAATCCTGAATCGATTTCAGTGGAGGAATCTTACTTGCTGTTATACTCTTCATCATTTGATTTTTCTTCATCATAACCGCGAAGAGAGTTTCTTCCTCCAAAACTATGTTGTACTATATCTATTAAATACTGTATGTATTAAATTATTTAAATATCACATTTCTTCATCATAACAACAATTATACGTGCTCATGCATTCAGAACAGTAACGGTGATTCACGCGCAGGGTATGACATACCCGAAGAGGCGATATCCAACAATATATATTTAGAATTTGCCTACAAGCTAAGGCCCCTCAAAAAAGGATCTTAAAGTCAGCTAACTACATGAGAAACTATCCATTTTCCAAAAACGGTTTAGAATGAGCGTTGAAAAAAGTTAGACTGTGGGTATAACACACCCTGCACGAGAAATGTCGGGTTAATCTTTCGAAGACCATTCTGTTTGAACTTAGATGAATGCGTTGAAAATTTTAGATAACCTTTTGAATTGCATCTTTAATGTTATCAAATCTCCAAACCCCAATTAATTTTTGAGCTATGAAAATAAGATAAAATCAATTAGGGTTTTAATGGAGCAAAATTTGCTAGAATCGCCACTAGATGGCACCAACATGAAAATGCTCCCAAATTTGGGGATTTGGCTTAGTTGCCTGAAAAGGCTTAGTTGCCAATACACAACCCAATATAAAAATAAATAAAGAAAAACGCTATATGACATACATCAACAATACTCAGAAAATTGTTTTCGAGAATTTTTGATACCATTCTGTAAAATTACGCATATACAGTCGACTTTTGATAATTCGAAGTCGAAGGGACCAATGAAAAACTTCGAATTATCAAGAGGGTAGAAAAAACTCCCCAAATACACGAAGAGAAATCTTTTTATAACACATTTAAATTTGAAACTATGTACTAAAACAACAATTGTACATATGTATAGAATTATTTTGAAATATTTTTTGAAAGTGCATGTTATACAGTATAAATATTATACAGGTTAAAAGCCCTGTATTAAAATAATGTATTCAATACATGCATACATAATCCTATGCGCACCTATTCTTCAGAATAGTGGACCATCCTTTCTGATCACAGGAATAGCAAGACCACGTGTGAAAACTAAAGATATGGACGGCTGATAACAAGTGGGTTGGTCTATTGTCCACTTGAAGAAGGAAAGCAATACAAGTGTATTTTCGCCTGAGAAACCAGAAAACACAAAAAAGTTGGAGCAGACAGATGGTCATCAAAGGGGCTACGTTACAGGGAAGACGGGCAGAAACAATACAATGCAAAACTTGTAAGTTCCAACCTGTTTGCTACAGAAGTGTATATGATAGTGAGTGTTCGAATGGTCGAGAGTTTCATAAGATAACTTCGAATTATCGCGTGTTGTAGTCAGGCCAGCCAAAGATTTAACTTCGAAATATTAAGTTTACCAAAACATATTGTTTTAGTTCGAAATATCAAGAGTTTTTTCGGGACTGAGATATACTTTGAATTATTGAGAGGTTTCGTCTTTTCGAAAGTTTGAATTATAGAGAGTCGACTTTTTATGAGATAATTGAAAATTGCTTAATGTTATTGATAAACTGTATTTTAATTTTCTCTCTCGATTCGAATTCATTTCTAAGCATCATTTCTTTAAATTTATTGAATCAAAGCCATATTTTTTTGTAATTAAATTGACTTATGTAAGTTGAAAGAGAGAATCAAAAATTTATATTAACAAAATATTTATCTTAATAAAGTGCCTCTACAAATGACTGAAGGTTACTTTTTCTAGTTCTATGGTAATACTTTATCAAATAATCAGGAGACTGGTGATTTGATATCAGAGATATTGAGTGACTGATAAATAAATGTTGCTAAAATAATAAATATTCAGTTCATTCACCAAATAGCAATGTGAGCGCCGTATGTTATTTTTACTTTTAATTATTATCTCTACTTTTTCTTTAACCTTGCACATGAAATATCTGAATATATATACAGTGAAAATCGTTTTCCATGGATCTGAGGAAACTAAAATATTTTTTCGTGTTAGAGGATATTGCAAAAAGGCACCATACATTTAACAAAATTAAGTTTATTAGAGTATATTTTAATAGCATTGATATGTATATATGCATGCATTTAATAAAAATCAATGAAACAAAAGCATTCACGAGCAATTAAGGAAATTTTATACTAAATTTTCAAGTTTTTAAAGAACAAAAGATTTACTGAGTTTTTGGAAAATTTACTTAACGTTTGGAATATAACCAGGTCCCCTAGAATCCGGGACCCCGCAACATCCGCATTGTGGGTATTCCCGGATTCTAGGGGACCCATGCGTATTTAACAAAGTAAAGCCCAAAATCCGACTTTGTGGGGGGGGGCGTAATTTACTCCGTCACGCCACTGTGATTCCTGTTTAATCTGTCGAGGCTAAAAGTCCGCCCGTTTGCATGAAGTGGTATCTTGAAGAGGGTAACGCCCACTCAAGTGTCGTTGCCATTACTTAAATGACTTTAGAAATTCCAATGTCCGTCGCCAATATCCTTGTTATTGTAGTGTCTTTAATACTGCCCTCCACCAAAACATATAACATCTAAGTGTTTTTTATTTGAGAAAATATTACGTACAGTAGAACGTCATTTATCTGAACGTTTATTATCCGGAGCGTCAAATATCCGAAAGTTTCTGAAATCCGGATACGTTTTCGAACAGTGCAACACTAAACAGTTGTTTCGAGTTAGGCAAAAAGTGACGGGAAAATCTAAGATGAGGTTTGTTTGGGGAATTTCAGTTGTGTGATTTGGTAATTATCTGCGCAGAATATCAGGTCAGTTTGTTTCCTAGTAAAGGGGTGTATATTTGCTCTTTTGTTGAGTTTGATTGATGTAGAAACCTGGATGTCATGCGATGCAGAAGACTGGATTTCAAATGCTAAATAATGACGAGATTGTGACTTCCGTGCAAGAAAAATCCAGCCCTGTCGGCGATGAGACGGATGAAGACGAGGACAACAACAACAACGAAAGTAGCAAGGGTCCATCAAATGCTGACGCTTTTGCTGCGTTTAAGACAGTTATGGAGTTGGTACGAACAACAGTCAAAGTTCTATCCTACTTAACTATTGTTACTCTAGAGAATCAGAGACCTTGCAGCGAAAAAACGAAGGTGTACAATGGTACAGCGAAAAATAAGTGATTATTTTGCACAATAAAGGTTGTGCGACATTTTGCAGATATTTTTCTTTTTCTTCAAGCACTTTCCCGCATGTGATGATTTTCAATATTCGTATGGTGTCTGGTTTCCATATACTGCATGGATCGCATTCGGTTTTCGGGTATCCGAACAATCGCCAATCGAACGGTGTCTGGTCCCAAATGATTCGGATAAACGACGTTCTACTGTATGCATAAAAATATTCAATTTTTGGAACTACATTTACTGTATTTATTTATATAAAGCTTGGCAATTGATAAGGAACAAGTGATTTATGCAAAATTGCGTCTCACACAGCTGACCCATACAAATAAATTCAATTTCAGAGGGCTTGGTAGACCAGGACTCGTTATCTGTATAAAAAAACTATGAATACAAGCTCATTATTCATACGAAAATTCATGCTGTTTATTGTTTGACGAAAATAGCGAACGAAAATAGTTTGTTGTTTGACGAATATATATATATATATATTATAAAAGTTTTTTCTCCGAAATTCTGTTTGGTTCTTGCAATATTTAAGAGCAAAATGTCAGCAAGACATCATTTGAGCGACTACGATTGTGAACGAGCAGTGGGACGACTGAAAGTAGGTCAAAGTATCCCCAATGTAGCTGCTGCAATAGTTGTATCAAATAGTGTCATCTCGTAATTAAAGAAGGTCGCTAAAGGTGAAAATGCTTTGCGAAAGCATACCAGGAGTCGTTGTAGGAACACCACACCTTTAGAAGATCATTATATAGTCCGCCTGGAAAAAAAGGAACAGAAATTTCACTCCTGGCCAGATAGCTGCAAACCTTGCAACCGCTACCAGTACGCATGTTTCAGCAAGAACCATCTCACGGCGATTAAATCAAGCTGGTTTATATGCACGAAGCCTGTTCATTGCATCGCACTTCAACCACGTCGTTGTCGAGGGTGAATACGCTGGTATAAGGGACATATTTGTTGGGATCACCAAAATTGGTCTGGAGTGATGTTCTCCAACGAATATCGTTTCAATGTAACAAGAGTTTATGACCCCCCCCCCCCCAATTACTGTGGAAAGAGCGTAGAACACGTTATGCACAAGAGTTTGTTTGTGAACGTGATTGGTATGACCCAGACGTGATGGTGTGGGAAGGCATCATGCACAATGGCAGAACATCGCTTCACATCTTTGAACGAGGAAGCGTTACATCACAATGGTATTGTAAAGAGATTATTCTAGATCAAGTTCATATTCTTAAGAGTACGGTAAGTTCCAGACATTCTGTTTATAGACGATAATGCGTGACCACACAGAAGCTTTGATGAGAACGGACACACTACAAAGTGAAAATATTATCCGTATGAAATAGTATGCTCACTCTCCCGACCTAAATCCTATTTAATATGCCTAGGATGCATTAATGCCCTCCCTGTACATTTCAAGAACTCAAAACCACCTTGAGAGAGGAGTGGAACAATATCCTCCAAGAACTCCTTGATTGTTTAGAGAAGAGCACGGAGAACAGATACAAAATGTGCATTAGTGTCCTTAGTCAACACACATCTTGCTAAGGACTCATGTCTGCATTATTCTGACCTGAAGATCAATTTTTCGTAGATGTTTGGAAATCATCCAAGGAGCATCTTTTTTTTTATTTTTAAGTTTTGAATTCTTTGGTGTAGCGATATCTGTACCATTTTGCATTACAATAAATGCACATCATCCCTACTAAATATGTACTTAGCTTCATTCTTCAATCATTGTCTATTCTTAATTATTCTGAAAATCGTAACTGTTTCTTAGAAAATGTCAAGAAGTGTACCTGGTCACTTTACACTAATACATATTTTTTATTGAAAAATTCAAACTTACTCTTAATTTATCTAATTGTAAAGATGAGAGGAGGCTATTCAGCACGCGTGGATGTTCTCTCTCGTCTTTAATTTTGTTGTAAGATTCCGGAGATTCTAACATAATTTAGAATTTTAAAATGCATGAGGATGATTTTAAGCAATTTTAATTTCATTTACGTGTTCTAAATAAGTAAAAGATGAAAATAGTTTTAAGAAAAGAAATTGTACTTCGCATTCAAGTTCTCTTTGTATTTGTTATTAGCAGTAAGAATATTTGTTGAGAGAAGTTATGACACATATTTTGACAAATTAAATTACTTAAACCAAATTCTTTCTTTCTGTTTTTTTTTGTTTTGAAAATGCAAATTCTTAATGAATATTAGTAGTAATAAAAGACATTTTGAATGAAGAAATATTAAAGAAAAAAGAAGAATACTTTAAAAAAAAATAAATTGCTTTACTCTGATTCATAAAAATAACTCAAACTTTAAATTAATATTTACTGTGATCTAATATAAACCCCTCCCCCCCCCCAAAAAAATGACTTGTATCAGTAATTGAATAGCAAAAAAACGTTTCTAAAATTTATGTAATAAAGATGGAACATATTAAATATTACACTATTATAAACTTTTAAATACTTTTCAAAAAAATTAAACAATTAAAACTTATCCTCGATCATTCTTATTTATTCATTTTGTCTTAAAAATGATTCGTCAGGAACAATATTCTTTTTACATCGGCAATAGCTATCAACTTTTATCCACATTATTCCGAAGTAATTATTTTATTACATCTAACATTATTTCTTTCAAGTCATTTCCCGATAGAGTTTAACGGATACTAAATCAGCTATACCCCAAAATAAACATCTACATCCCTTTTCGAGGAAAGTTCTGTGAGCCATACATTTCATCGTCTCTCTATTTGACAGGTGGAAGAATCCGAGATGTCATCAAACGTCTACCCTCCAGACATCCTTCTGTGTGATGTACTGCCGATGGTTACAATTTGAGCTACTCCGGAATCCGGCTAATCCGTCACTTTTCATGGATCTCTGAGCATTGAATTAGTGAGAAATCATTCCCGGATGTAGCGAGATGTCCTGGCCTCTCTCATCTGCCAAACTTTCGACTTTAAATAACCCAGATTTCGATTTGATGCTACATACGAGTTATTGGATCACTAGAAAGTGTATGAGTATTTAGAGCATGGTTTCTTTAATGCATTTATTTGAATAAACTTAATTTAAGTTATTTATAAAATTACTTTGTAGGATTGTCAGCATTTTGAATTTAAAAAAAAACATTTGCTTATTTAGATAACTTTTTTTGATTAAGAATTATGTAACACTTATTAACAGCAAGTGTGACTTGTTCAATTGTCAGCATACAACCGGCCATCACCTGATGTTATTTTCCTCGGCCAATAACTCCAAACTTTCCTACAGCTATACTTGTATTTTTAAGGCTTTTCAAGATCTTGAAACCACACTTTTGTCAATCCTAACTTTTGTGCAACACTCGGTTTTGCACTTGGATTTTGTTGTCATTATGAGCAAACGATTTCATTTTCACTTGCAGGAAATGTCTTGAAATACATTTTGACTCCTTTTTTTCAGCTGGCATTTAGTGCTCACATTGCACGCTTTTGCGTACCATCATGTACCCTCTAATGAATTGACAGAATTGGTCGCAAGAAACCCTTTTCAACAATTCTATGGCTGTATGTTGAAAGAAGTTGCACACATGTTGTATATTATTAATATATATATATTACGACCCAAGGAGGGCGGCATTGCATGCGCCCTGACGTGTGACTCAACTCACTTCACAGATAGCGAATAGCGATGCCCATACCCAGCCTATACAGAGAAAGGAAAAGAGAAAGAGAGAAATCTACCTATCTAATACGAACTTTTTAGCTTCTTGGCAACGACGCACAGTGGACAGTTTTTATGATCTGGAGCACGGAAATCATTTTATGGCCTTAGAAGTCTTCATAATTATATCTAGTGATCAAAAATCATTGTAATTAACCCTGGAGTAGGCGCACACTTGATACGTTAATGGTCAGGCGCAGTGACTGAGTGATCTCAATTCTTTTTTTATAATTATTTTTACTGTAGACGATAAAAATCGTGAATAGTTTAACTAAGCGAAAGTATACTTACCTACTTTTATGGACTTTTCATTTTTTCTTTGATAGTTTGAGAAAAAATACCAACCAAACTGAACCAAGGAATTTCGAATGTGCGTGACTTTATTAAAGGACACAAATCACACACACATTTCGCTAACATTAGAGGAATGTTATTTGCAGACAAAACTGTCAAAGGTTGTTCAAGTTATTGTGATTTTCAGTTATTGTACGTACCTCAAGTTATTGTACGTGATTCAGCTAGCTTCACAGGGAGGCGAGCGATGATCCCCAGACCCAAGCGACCCAGGAGAGACTGAAAAGGGAAAGGAGAGAAAAAGAGCTCTGCCTACTTAAGACGAACTTTTTTACCTGTAGGCAACGACGCACGTTTACATGTTTAAAGTAAAATAGTATTTGTGTAAGTGTGTTGTCCCCTTTTTGTTAACAGTTAGAATAAACAGTTTTGTTTGTTAACTCTTAATCTAAACTGGTTAAAGAAATAAACCTATTACCCATAATCATTACACACTCTCTCTCTCTCTCTCTCACACACACACACACATATATATATATATATATGTTGTGTTGTGTTTATGTGTGCACATATGTCTAAAAAAAGAGAAAAAGTGAGGAAAAATATTTAAAAAAGTGAAGATGTTTATAAAAATAAACATCATACATCAAAAAATGAAACAAATATGTGGACGGAACTTAAGGAAAATAATGGAAACATTAAACGATTATTCTGCTGCTACTCTTATTTTTAGATATCCTGCAGATTTTATTATAATTTTTATAAAATGTACTATATGATTCAACGTTCAACGTAATTTCAACGATAGAAAAGTTCCTTATCTTTTTGTTTTATAATATCAAGGCATTTCTATAATACAAAATCACATTTAAACCAAAAGGAAAAATTGTACCTTACAAACCAATGTAAGATCGAATACCACAATTTCTGTCTTCTAATACGTAAAAATTTAACAACACAAACTGTACTGTTATGAAAACCATATAAATTAAATAGATAATTTCAATTTTATAACAATTTGTGTTACAATTATAGATATTTGTGTCACACCTATGTATATCACACTTTATGTATGTGTTAGTTTTCATATATCTCCAAAAGTTAAGCATCACAAACAAAGCTTAACTTTTAGCCACAACGTATTAATTTAGTTAACAAAGCCATGTGCTTGTAACAAAAGCCTTTCCGTCTCATCAAAACGTTACAATGAATCCACCTAGCATCAAAAGCGGCGACGTTATTAAATTGCTTTCCGGTACCAGGAGCATATGCATTATTAAATGACACTTAGCTAAACTTCCTCAATCCATTTGAAGCCTATCGGCGAGCGATAAAAGCCGTGTTCCTCGTAGGATCCTGTGAATGGCTGTAGAATGGGTCTACGCGACGAACTGAAGCGGACTGGGCGTCGGAGTGTTTGCAGACTCAGTCGCTTTGAATATTTCGCCGAATGATTTATTGATAAGGCGTAATAATTGAGTGAGGAGTATTGGATTGGAAATATGTGGAGGAAAACATTTAGCATATGTTAATGATTCTTGATATAAAATGCTTTCGTATTTAAGGTATCGAACTACCCTAAAATTGTGAATTTTCCAAGAATGGACAATTTTTTTTTTGATTTTATTTCATAGAACATCTTATATTAGCTTTATAAAAATACCAAATTTATTATTTTCCGTTCGCTAGAACAAAAACTATCAGTGTTTTAGTAAGAACAGATGCCAATACTTTAAACAAGATGTCATACATTAAAACACGTTTTACTCGAAATGTGTTTTTTTTTTTTTTTTTTTTTTTTGAAAATGCTCAAACGGGGCCAGCGATTGCACAAAAAGCTTTGAAAATAATGAACTGAAATTTTTTGTGTATATTCTGTGTAATAGTAGAAGTGTTTTAACCTTCAGATTTATTAATAACCGTTTTATTACAAAATTTACAGTTCCTTATGTGAATATAATCACTTTTTTTAAAGCAATTTCATACAGCAACTAAGATAAAGGGCTCTAGTTTTTGTAAACTTAAAATATCTCTTATCATGAAAGTCCCATTTTAGTAATAATAATATATATTTTTCCCATTTTAGTAACAATAATTTCTTTTCCTCTTCTTAATTTTAGCATATTTTTCATAAAATGTACTAAACAAATCTAAAAATAACAAAAAATATCACCACATCTCCATTTTTTTTAAAAAATAAAGTTATCGCAACCAGTCGGATACCTTAACATTAACAGAACGCTAGATACTGTAAGAAAAATGTTGACAGAGAATTTTATTTGTACTTATTAAAAATCAACATATTGGAACATAATTAAAAGTAATGTGAAGTAAAATTTAATAAAATGTCGCACTTTTTAAACAGGCTATACTTTATTTTAATTTCTGAGTTGCAATCGATTAGAGGAAAATTATTTTTTGAAGGTCGTGGTACCATGGTGGTCAGGGTCGGGACTCGTGGCCGGCTTGTCATTGGTTCAAGCATAGTACCAATGTGAAGACTGCCATTCTTCTTAACTTAATCTTTAAAACAGTAAACAAATGGGTTCATATTAAAATTTTTTAAGAAAAATCATACCTTTATTTATTTATTCTTTTTTTTAGTTTATTTTGAAGCTATCTTTTTCTAATTATTTTTGGGTGGTCGCGTTAGCCTGGTGGTCACGGTCAGGAACTCATGGCCGGCGTGTCATTGATTCGAGCATAGGGCCAATGAAAACTGACATTCTTCTGTGCTTAATCCTTAAATCAGTAAGAAAATGGGTTTATAATTAAATTTTTATTTAAAAACATACTTTTATACTTTCTTTATTTAGTTTTCTGAAGCTATTTTTTCCAATTATTCTTTGGAGGCCGCGTAGCCTGATGATCATGGTCATGGTCGGTGTGTTATTGGTTTGAGCATAGTACCATTGAAGACCCAACGATTAAAATGGCTGATTCACGTTAATTCTGTAGAGACTTCAAGTCTTCCATTGGCGTGGTGTTTAAATTTAAAGAGGTTAGGTGTCGTCCTAGGCACTTAACCATGGTTCACAAAATTTCGATGTCCGTTGCCAAAGGCCCTCATGTACGATGTTAATAACAACGTAATAACACATTTACTCCCCTTATTTTGCTCTCTTTCGGAATATATTACTTAAAAATACTACTAAATGGGATTTATTTATTTATATATCTATTTATCTCTCTCTCTCTCTCTATATATATATATATATATATTTATAATAAATTAATTAATGTTGTCATATAACAAAAATGTCTTTAAAAATGTGTAAATCAATTTGGTTAATAATAGTTTTTCTTTTAAATCTCCTCCCACTTGAATTATTCCAAGAAAAACTTAACCTTATTTTCCGAAATAAACATTTATTTATCAAAATGGAATATTTAGAAAAACTTTGGATTATTAATAAAAAAAAGGAGTTAAAAATCGTATCCTTGCAAAAAAAAGACATTTTGCAACAAAACAATGAATGTCAAAAAATCTAATTTATCTTACTAATCATTTTTTTTATTTAATACTTACTCTAAGAAGAATCAATAGAAAGAGAAAACTGGTATAGAAACTATATGTACTTTTTACGTAATATATCTACATGTTTTTATTTAATTGTTTAGAATAAACAGAAAAATTGAATTTAACTATAAGTTATTCCTCAAATTCTTTAAATTTCTTCGTTTCAGCTGTTTGAAAAAAATTCTTATATTTATGAACTTTTGACTGTATTAAAATTGGTATTTCGCCTAAGACCAATTTCAGTGAATTAATATAAAATAGAAGATAAATTAATAAATAATTTCTTTGTTTTTAAGCACCCAGTAAACCTTAGGCCTTATGCATGTTAATTTTTATGCTCTCCCTCCCCAAGAAATTCTTAAAACCTCAGGTTTATTTAAGCTTACAAAATAATATATTTTACATTTTGTGACAGCTCATTCCTCTCCCCCCCCCCTACAAAAAAATCAAAACATGGATTGAAGAAAGTTCTGAAACTACGAATTTCTTCAAATATAAATTTTCACAAAACAGTTATTCTTTTACTTTCAGGAAAAGGAATTAAAAACTTCAATATCAATTTAAAAAAATAACCATATAACCTAATCTGAGATAAATATAAAATGTAATTTAAAAATAAAATTAATTATTAAATAATCAAATTTTTTTACTTCATTCCATTAATTGTTATTGAAAAGAAAAAAAAATATTCTCTCTCTCTTTACTATTTATTGCAGTTACAAAAAGAAAATTTAGTATCAAAATTCTGAAATTCGCTTAGGTTAAAAATAGTTTTCAGTTATTTTGAAATAATACATTTTCCTAAAGCAATATTTTTATTGCTTTATTTTTATTCCATTATTCACAACAAATGTAAGCTATTATGTCTGTTAAAAATGTATTTGTGACTCTGATCAGGTACATTTTAAAGTAATTAATTTCCCGAAATAACTTATGGGATATTTAAGTGCTAAGCATATGCTTAATAATTCTCCTTATTTTTTTGTAAAATAATTTCTATTATTATAATTTTAAAAACGATTTTCTTTGCCATATCTGCTTTTAATTCCGTTTTCATCAAATTTTGTGCAGACGATTATTATATCTGTCTCAAACTAAATATTTGTAAACATTATAAGTTTCTTTGTTAGTTTTGGCAGCATGTTTATTCTAGTATGATTCCGAAAAGGGCGAAAATATTCTCTGTTACTCGTAAATATTTTTCATATGTGACTTTTTGTGAAAATTAAGAGAAATAAACCGTTGCGAGGTTTTTCTTAATTGGTCATCTTTGTTTACAAGTAACAAATACTTAATTGAATTTGTTTTCGTAAAATTTATTCGAACAACTTTACTTAAAAGGAATAATGTCAGAGAAAATTATTCAATTAAATTATTTCTATCATCTCTTTTCGCAATTATAAAAAAATACTTAATGGTTGGACAAAAAAAAAAAATATTAAAATAATATTAATGTAAATAAAAATAAATATAGTTAAAAATATTGAGAATTTTTTGGAGATCTTATAAATTGAAGTTTAAATAAATTTGATTTTTATAAATGATTTTCAGTTTATACATTTAAAAAAATTCAGTTAATATAATTCAGAGTGAAAATAATTCCAAAATATAAATAAAGTGTTGACATTGTTAATATGAATATAGTTAGTTGAAATAAAGTATGAAAATATTGAAATTACTTTTTTTTATTAATTCTTTTAAAAATAAAATTTTTATACGATTATAAAATTTATAAATAAAACTATTCAAATATTGCCAGACTAATTTATTAAAAACTTTTACACGTTCTTACTAAAGTTATTGAACTAAAGCATTGAAAATTGCATAAATAATATTTGGGTGAATACATGTGTTTTTAATTTTATACAAGTCTGAGTGGAATATTTAACGTACATAAAAACTATTAGTTTATCTTGTATTTCTATAAGTCTTTTTTTTAAAAAAGAAAAGAAAAGAAAACCTTAGTTTTAAAAATTTACGGAATTCTCTTCTCAAAAATCTAACATTTTTCTTTTTCTATTTTTCTATTTTCCTTAAGTTCCTTTATTTTTCTCTTTAGCTAAAAATTAAATTAGTAACTGAATATCCAACATAAAATGACTACAATTTATCACGAGGGCAAGTAAAAGACTTTTAAGAGAGAAATAATTCTTTTTCCTTTCTGAAATAAACATCTTAAAATTCGAAAGAACTATAAATTAATCCCTTTCAACGTGTATGTTGGAGGTTCCAAATGAAAACATAAAAACCTTTTATTTAAGAAGAGAAATATGACTTAATTTTGATAATATAATATACATAAAAAAATAGCGTTGAAAATTTTAACAGCCAAGTGCATGAAAATTATTGGTGTGGCCTATTTTCAATGCAGACTGTTAGGAGGGTTACAGACATCATCTGATATAAATAAAGCACGCTCCGACTGAATTTACGGAAGTATTTTCGTGTAAAAGGAAGAAATTTTACGACTACTTGAAAGAAACGGAAGAAATAACTTTTTTCTTCGTTGAATTAGATAGCGTATTCATTCATATAGTAGTTCAAACCATAAAAGGAGAAAGCAAGTGGAAAATGAAAACTGTCTAAGACAGAAATTTGCAACCTTTTAATGTTCGAAAATGCAATTTATATCGAATTATGCTTCATAACAGATACCTCAAAAGGTCATATTTACCAATGTGTGGTAATTTTTTTTTATATATTTTTCAATTATGTGTTAAGCAAGTTCGTGGAATTTTTTTTTCCAAAATTTTTGAACCTACCTTGCAAGAAAAGATGTTCTATGGTTTGTTGATAAAGGAAAAGTAAACTGTGTGTGAAAAATTAATTTTTATGTTAATTGCTTACACAAGAGGAACAAAGTTAAAAAAACTTGATAGGTAAAAAGTCAAAGTAATTTTTGTTAAAATGATACAGGTAGTATATTTTAACATCTATTGCGATGAGAGAACGCATTGAAATGTTAAAAAAAAACCCAAAAGTGCATTTTACAGTTACTTTAGTATTAAATTTTTTAAAGAAAATCCTGCCAAAATTACAGTGCACGATAAAGAGAAAGACTGGAAAAAGCTAGTATTGTAATAATTCGATGGTGCTGGGGTTATGATATGTCACACTCTACATTTTACTAAACCCTATACAGAACTCACTAATCATCACTTCTATTTATTTTTATTGTAGAAAAATAATTATTTTCAGTCTAATATCGTCTAACCAAACCAAGTCCTTTTCCCTTTTTTTTTCTTCGAAAACTGACCCTTCTGTGGCAATATTCAAATTTGAGATTATATTTATAAATTATCTTTCACCTGATCTTCGCACCATAGAACATTTTTCCGAAAAAGGTAGGTTCTGATTAATAATATATAATTTTTCCCTCTCCATATAACTGCGATCCACATTTTTATGTATACTAATATGCCGGTTGGGTGGAGTAGTTAGTTTGGCGTTGGCCTTCTTCACCGAAGTCGGTGGATTCTCATGATGCACAAAATCAACAGCGTCCATCTCGTATGATATAGTGGCTTGTTAAAGCTCCCTAGAGTGCCTATTTAGACCGGTTGCTCTCGGCAAAATTTAATTCCTGGTACAATTTTGCATTGTCAAAGCTTAGGCCCCTCCCTCTGGGGAGGAAACTAGGTGCCAAAATTACATCAGGGTAATTGCTATCCACCCATGTGATGCCACACTAAAAAAAGTTACCACCTTCCGGGGAATGTATTAGGTCAGCAATGAGCAATGGCAATTACTAATCCACAGCTCCATTAGGAAAAAAAATGCACACTATTCTCAAAAGAACTGAGCTTTAAACTTTTTTTAAAAAAGGGTATATGTCAATAAATGCCGACAGAAAGATTTTTTTCCAAATGCATTCCAATTATATGATGAATACAGAGATATGTGGAAAAAGAAGAGCGGAAAAAAAGCAAGCGTTTGTTGTGATAAATGAAATGCAGTACGATTTTATTATTTGATGCAATTTAAAAGACTTTAATGTCCTTTAAAATTAAACTTCGTCTTGCTTTTTTTTGGCTGACATTAGACATAATGTAATGTGATTTTAGGGATATTCCATTTAAAAGCTGTTAATTTTAATAATTTAAAATATAAATTTAAAAGTTAAGATACAAAAAAAATATGTATAGCACAACTATTAGTTAACCTAGGCTTAAGTCTGGCAAATATTATGACAAAAAAAGAGGGAAGATGAGGAGCTTTTTGTTAAATGAGTGCTATGAGTGATAGGTACTATAATTTGAAAATATGTCCAATGTTAGCCCGGAAAACTCTCTAGAATAACAATGTTTTTCTTAATAACTATTTAATATTTATTTTAAACAACCGATTGATTCCCTTATCATATTTTATCATTTTTCTATAAAATTCTAAATGCTTACATGACAATTCAAATTACTTTTGACGATACGATTTAGTTAAAAATTTATTTCTAGTAACAGTTGTTAATCCGGCAACAGTTTATATATATATATATATATATATATATATAATTGTCCCTTTTTTTACAACATTGAGTAGCTACATTTGAAAAATTTATCTTATTCGTCGTCTGATTTTATTTTGGTGTTTTTTTGTTTATTAGAATTATAGATAATCTATTAAAAATATAATTTTTATAAACATAAAGTAGTATATAACTACACACAAGATACTATTTTTTTCTTCTAAGATGAAGAGTTGAGAAAAAAAAGGCTTAAGAAATCTTTTGAATTAGAATCTGGAATAACCGTAACTATATATAGCTATACACGGGATCAAAACACGTTCTGAATATGTGGGCTTTCGGTATCATCTGGAGGCTATACTCGATCAAATCTGTGATGTCACCAAACTGCTTTGCGTTTCCAGGAGCATATACGCATTATTAAATGTTTAGCACCCTCAGCCTATTAAAAGCTTTATTGGAAAGCGATAAAAGCCGTGTTTCGTCTTGAATTTTGTGCATTGGCATCTGGGGTCTTTCACAAACATATTGAAGAGTACGAACAAATTTTTCCTCACTACATTTCCGAAATGTTTATAAATTACGTCTGATTAATCCTTGTAGCAAAAACTAATAATAATTAGATATTATTTAGTTGGTTAGTGTAATTTCAAATTCTTAGGTTGTCAAATTCAAATAAAAAAATAAGAAGCAGAATGTTTTTATTTTGTAAACAGTAATTTTGAAGGGTAACAGTTTGTGAGGAAGTTTCAACATTGGTAATAGGTACAATTTAATTTATTAGCTTAAGATATGAGAATTGAAAAAAAAATAACCAGTCAACATTGGCACCAACGTTTGAGACCACGCAAATGAGTATGTCACGGGAATTGAGCGATGACAAGTGTACTCGTCAGTCATAGAGTAAGTGTCGTTGTTAAAATATTGAATAATAATGAATCAAAATGATGGGTTTATTTTACAAAATTGCCAATTTTATTACTAATACTTATTCTACGGGAGGTCTATGTAAGGGCCAATAAAGTAATTTAGCTTGATAGCGATTTCAGTCATTCCGACGGAAGTTTTTGTGGATTTGTGGATACCCCGAATTTTAGTGACCGTCAGAATTCCTCGACAGAGATACCGAAACACAAACCGATCTACTGCCTTCTTCACTAACAAAATATGAGGGATGGTTTGAAAAAAGGTTACAAGCCGCAGCATTTGGAAACTACATATCGTGGAGAAATTTCCCAAAGTGGAGACAAATGGCACTACTTCTCATACAGCTGGTATGCGGGTAGGTAGTGAAAGTACCCAGCCGGTTCATGACGATTGAAATGGCAAGACGCTTAAGAAATTGGTCTCGTTTGGAAGTGCGAGCCGGGATTCTATTTTTCTGGGGAAAGAATGAGTAGACAACATGTAGCGAAATGGTATCACTCTTTTCAATAAGGCAGACAAAATGTCGAAAACCGCAATATAGCAGGGAGTGACCGTCACAGTTCTTCAACGACTAAAATCAACGCGGTACGAATTGGAAAATTGGTTCAAAATGATCGACGGTAAATCTCGTCAGAATGAGTGAGTGAATATTAACGCCCACTGTTCAGCTACACGGGGGCTTTTGGGTACGGTCCGCGTAATTTTGAACCATGGTCAAGTGACGTGGACGACACTTGAGCTGGCACCCCCTCTCCTAACTACCACACCACACCACACCACACCACGGAAGGACGTTTGAGCTCTCAACAGATTTAACGTGCATCGCTCCCCTACACGGCGGGTCTTCAGGGGTACTGGGATCGAACTCAAGACATGCTAGCCACGATCAGACGCCTAGTCCACTTGGCTACCGCGGCCACAAGTGGTCTAGGCTCAAATCTCATCAGAGCAGGACTGATTTACGTTAGCACGCAGCATATCGTTTCTGATGTGCTTCGATATTCCAAGACAGAGCTGTGAAAACATCCGCCGAGACCTGGCTATGGACAGGGACCTGATTTCTACCAAGACGGGTTTAACAAGTTGGCCCTGCGTTCTGATAAATGCCTAAACAGTCTGGGTGATTATGTCGAAATGTGATAGGCCCATATGCTTCTTAATTCTCTTTCGTATTTTCTGACTATTGTTAATTAATGTTTTTTTATTCAACTAGAAAACATTTTTTATCACCCTTCGCATTTTCAACCTGTCTTAATTCTAAGGAAGTTCTGGAATAAGGTTGATCACTGTCCTCTTACTAGAAAGATCATCCTTGCATTTTCCTACCCATAAAATAATTATTTTTTAGTCAGCACGGCATTGGGCCGTTACTCTAATATCAGCACATGGATGCATATCAAACAATTGGCATTTTCACCACTCGATAGCTAGGTAACTTAGGTTCAACAGCTATCAATGGGCTCAGCGCCTGTTCGGCGCCACGCATTTGTCCCACGTCTGACCATACCTGAAGGAGCACTATTATAATTAAACTTCCCAATTTATGTCTTTACCCCTTTTATTCTAACTCAAGGGTGGCCAGCCTTTTTAGGAAGAGTGCCAATATCTGATCAAAAAAATTGTACTTGCCACTTCCAACATTTCCAACAAACAAACAAAAAGTAAATAGTGAAAATATGTTACTTATAAGCTTATCACGGGATTTTTACACAAATAGCTTATTTTCTTAATGCAAGTCCAAGGAGTATACATTTAAGAATAATATAATAAATAAGACAAAAGAACACACTTAGGTTTTATTGTTACTAAACTTTATACACAGGTCAATCAGTTATATAAGTTAGGTATAACATAAAATGTGTGAGTATTTGAATTAGTAGTTTTCTTTTACCATGTCATATTAAGATTAGCTCTTGAAGGTGCTGACAAAAATAGGTTTTTTTAGGTGTATGTCAGCTAGTTTTGAGCGACATTTTGATTTTATGTACACTATAGGAAGCATTTATTCACGAACATATGTTGATCCAAGTTTTGAGGATCTTTTTGTCTGAGACAACTACACACACATTTAAATAAAATTGCAAAAGAAAAGTGTTATTTAAACTGCTGTTTTTATAAAATGCAACACCATGAAGGAATCATCAGAAATAAATGAACTTTGCATCAAATTTTAAATACAGAATGTTACGTAAAGTAGTAACGTTTCAGAGACACCGCGCATGCTTGATGTGCCCAGCGCCCTCTGAACTGATGCTGAAAGAGTGTAAATAGAGAGCTGTAACGGGACGTTGAAAATAGTTAATGATTATTTGTTAGTGGCGAACGTTTAGTGAGACCCAAGTATGCCTCCCCGACGAAATAATAAGAATTTTCAACAACCTACGGAGTTTGAATCGGAAAGGATTATCGGCCTTCGAGAAAGAGGATTTTCCTATTGAGCAATAGAAGCTCGTGTGCAGCGGAACAGTTCCACAGTGGTGCGAGTTTGGACGCAGTGGATCGACAAGCACCGAGCAACTCGAAAAACTGGCAGTGGCCGACGGAAGGGGACGTCAGCACGCGATGATCAACTCCTGCTCCGCATGATGGTAAAAGACCGTACCGCTTCCTCCAAGCAGTTGACAGCGAGTTGGTCTAATGCTACAGGTGTACTAATGTCGGCTTCGTCAATTCGTTGACTTTTGCTGCACCGTGGATTGCATGCAAGGGTGCCTTTATACAGGACCCTCCTCACGGCAAACCATCGACGGCTGCGTCTGCAATGAGCATAGAGCCTGGCAAGCTGATTGGCACCAAGTTTTCTTTTAAGATAAATCATGCTTCAATTTAGGGATCATGATGGCCGCATTCTTGTTAGACGCTATGCCGGTGAACGCTGCCTTCCACAGTGCGTTATCGAACAACATAGTGACCTAACACCCGAAGGTATGGTTTGGGGTGCGATTTCGTATCATAGACGATCCAATTTGCTATGAAATGAGAGTTATCTCAGTAGCAACAGGTACGTCCGTGAAGTGCTACAGCCCTATGTCGTTCCATTTCTTCAAGACATCCATGGAGCTATCTTTCAGCAGGATAATGCATGCTCACAGGTTTCAAAGACTGTTCGAGACTTCAGTTCAGCCCAACACTTGCAACGTTTTCCTTGGCCTACTTATTCACCGGATATGTCGCGTATTGAGCATGCGTGGCATTTGGTTGGTCGGCGTCTCGTTCGTGATCCACGTCCTGCAGCTTTAAAAGACGAACTTTTGATTCGCATTCAAGCAATATATGGAGTTCTCTTCCACAAGCAGACATACAAAATCTGTTTGACTCCATGCCACGTCGTATAGCAGCACTTATCGCAGCGCGAGATGTGGCTACACCAAATACTGATTTCGGATACTTAATTTTGTTTTTTAGTTTGAAAATTTCGTCATTTATTTGTACTAATACAAGTCGTTTATGCATTAAATTTCATTTAAAGCACATGATTCTTTCATGGTGTTGCATTTTTTACAAACAGTGGTATATTATTATCATTTCAAAATTTTAGATTTTTCAGTAAGGTTTCGTGTGTCACTGTTACAATTCCGCCGTCCAACAGAGTCACATGCCGGCAGCGTTTTGCCCAATAAAAAAAAACATTACCATCTCGCATAAATAAATTAGTTATACGAACTTATACACTGTTTCAGTCGTGCATACAGAGTCGCATGAGTTGATCTACAATTTTTCATATTTCTTATTTATTTGTTGTACTTCCGCCTAGCCTCAAAATATTGTAAACATGTTGAAATTTGAGAATATATGTTTAGCTTTTATCAAAAATTAAAATTTAAATAGCTAATGGCCATCCGGTATAGTGGTTAGTGACGCTGACTGTGATGCCGTAGGACTTGGTTCGAATCCCGGAGAATGCATGGGTGTTTGTAAATGTATTGTGCCTTTGCGGCATGGGGGTACTCTAAATAGACGTCGAGCCGCTAGTCCTCTCGTGAGGTTGCTGGAAGGGGAAGAGATGTGGGAGGCCCCCTGACAACCCACAGGGTGTTCTCCCTCAAAATTGGAGGGGAAATGAGTAAAATAGTACTGTCACCTGCATGGCCCTCAAAGCTAAGGCTAGCGACAGGGGTACAAATCTATTCCTTAGCCACGATGAATTTCGTGGACCTTGATCTGATGTTACTATCGATCAGATGACATAAGTAACAACACAACGACAACACTTTCTTACGCATGACGTGTATATTTGTCATGGCACAAAATACTGCAACTTCTGCATGAAGAGTATTGTTACGAATTTTGTGTAGAATATCATAAATAGTTTGTATTTGGATGTGTAAGGCATTTATATTGCTCTATGCTATATTTGCTTTATGTTAAAATTGTAATATATATATATTCGCAAGCAACGCCGTCCCTTACGTTATAATGGCGATTCAATGAGAACTTGGTGAAATTTTGGCGATAGAGCCAAGTTGGCATAATTTTTGACGACCATCTTGGTAAAAACTTTTGGCGAGTTCGTGACCCTATGGATTTTTCTGGAAATTATTGGAGAATCTCCACTAATTTCACGATCTATGACGCAAGCGGATCTTTCTCGAATAATCCCTGAGGCCTATAAATATGGAGACGGTCGCCGGAACTGAGTTAGTATTGCTTTGACTAGCGACTAGTAGTCTTACCTTGACCGTGAAGATCGAATAGAAATTAGCTTGGGTGTTGAGTAGGAGGAACGGCGCATATGAATAATCTAACCTACTTATATTTTAGACACTGGTATTCTGTCTGAGAGCTGTGAAAGGTGTGAAGTCCTTCTGATATTTATTCTACGAATTTTGCTACTGAATCACGTATTTCAAGGATTGACTTTTGACAATAAATGCTCATCGCTCTTAAAGAAGTGTCTTGTTCTTTGCTACTAATTTGATTAAAATCCTCGAACCTCAATCAACAGTATACTCGTTAAATAACTCAATAATCTATAAACTGACCTCACGGTATTCCAAGCTCATTTTACATTCATTTTATCATTTTGTATGAAGTAAAGAATCAAATCTTCCATCTCTCATATTGACACGTCAAAGACACGTTAAGAGATCCTAAAAGAAAAAATTTCTGTTTTGGATCTGTTAGACTCATATACTTGAAATTTGGTTGGCATGTTTATGTTTTGAGTTGAAATTCACTAAGAAAGGGACATACGGAAATTTGACTCTCAAGGATGGTTGTGGGGTATATGGATAAAAAAAATTCATTTTTGAACTATCAGACTTAGACTTGAAATCCGGAAAGAATGTTTATTTTGTTGAGTAGAGATCCAGTAAAAATTGGTTTTGCTGAAATCCAATTTGAGGGAGAGAATTCTTGTGTAGCTTTAGAAATTCAAGTCCTGTCCTTTTTATACAAAAATTGGGCGCTATAAAAATGTTTCTTAATACAATTGACCAATAATGTTAGATATCTCAATAATTTATATATTTATATATAAGCTATATATATATTTACATAACATCGAAAAAATGTGTCAGTGAAGCGGATAGATAACGGCTTGTTAATTTATATATTCAACAGATATTTGACGGGTTATTGACACATTTTTAAAACTACCCGAATAATAACCAAAAAAAATGAAATTATTAATTTGTTTACACTTTCGTTAGGAGGAATTAATTCCCCGAATACATCAATCTTAATATTCCAAATGAAACACGGCTTACAAAAACAGATGAAAATGCGAGTATTTCAGGAAATATTTAAATTTAAACTAAGAGAAATCACAAATAAATGTTTTCAATGCATTTTATTTCATTTTTCATTAATATTTCACTTAAATTTGTAATTCTTGTCGGTTCCTGCTTCCCTCTAATGCCCTCTCGGACCTGGCTAGATGTGTAGGAGGAAGTGAATAATCAGTAGACATGATTCACTCTAATTATTTTATTGTCACAAAATATCAAGCAAACACAATAACAATCCAATTAAGATAAATGATCAGATAGTAGAGCTCCAAGGTGAGACTTGTTAAACTGGGGATAATATTACGGACCCTCAACTGATTCCCTGATAACTTATTCAAGCTCAGTATAAAATACGTCGGCACTAATAAGCTTAACTTCTATTTAAACAAGGATCACGATACCTGTACTTTAAGAAGTTGAGTCCTCCAGTTGAGGCCTTAAATACAATCGTTATCTTGATGTAATCACCTGTTAGACTTCTTCAATTGATAAACTCAGATTTGCATTAAATAATTTCACGATCCTCCACTCATCAACTAACTCCAAAAACTCGCGAATACAGAATTTATATAGTATACTTAATTTGCATAATCACGTTTCCTTTGTTCGGGGAAAGTTGGTTGGTAAAATTATTGCCTCAGAAACGTCCCCAAGGGGTTAGTTATAGACGCGTATAGGTCCGTCACACACACAAGTTGCTTACTAACTTAAAATTCTTTCCATCTATACATAAACATATTTCGTCCTTAAGCAAACTACAAATCATCAACAGCTTCGATTTAAAATCAATGATTGCGCAGAAACACAATGCTGTGTTTCTAAAATTAAATCCCTTTAATCTAGCAGAAAGGTTACAACGAATCATCACTCTATTAAAAGCCGCTACATTATTAAGCCCCTTTCAGTTTGTCCATATATGAATGCATTATTGAACAACACTCTCTGACTCCCTACCGTTTTAATTGCATCGGTCAGCAAATGGAAGCATGTTCCTTTCAGTGCAATCGAATGGTCATCACGTTGAACTGAAATGAAGAGAATGTCGAAGGCTAACAAATTGTGTTGCTTGAAACAAGTGCTATTTGTTTGCTATGCGAATTAATGGCACTGGAAATTTAAATTCGAAAAATATTCCTTTGTTGTAAATGTTTTTGGTTAAATTAACTTTTCATCTCATACATCACATTGTTTCTATAAATATCTTTTCCATCTGCGAGAGTTCTATTATAAATTCATTGTTAATTTTAATGATATAAGGCTTATGATAGCCTGTATTTGGACGAGCCATTTACATTGCAAGAAGAAATAATCATTTATATTTATTTTTAAAAGTCTAGTTTCTTTTTATTATTCGTTTTTGGTGTTTTTTGTTATTAAATAATCAACTCTTAAGAAAATATTTAGGGAAACTATCATGAATGTCTTAGAAAATTATCAATATTGAATTATAAAAACCGAAGGAAACAGAGATATAATGATAAGAGAAGAGACTAAAAATCAAAGATAACAGTTAATGAGAAAAATAACAAGCGCTTTGATTTTCCTATTTTTATAACATTTTAAATTCGGTACTATTATAACAAATGTATGACGATTAAATTTTAATTAAAATTTTTTCGTTCATACGTAACACATAATCTATGCTTAAAATGTTTTTTAGTTATTGAACATTTTCTCACAAAATATTGACTATATTGAAACAAGCACATAAAATCTTTGGGGCTGCTAACATTTTAACTCTATTTGTACAAATTAAAGCCTGTAAAAAAAATTTCTTTCATCAATTCTAAATAATTTATCGTGAGAAAAATACATCTGGAACTGCAATTGACAATGACTTATGTCAAAATCTTTTGCTGTTATTTTGATAAATTATCTTCGAGAAAAATATAATCTATATTTACGTCAAATATTTTCATAACAATAAAACCATTTTTACTTTGAACTACACTTTTCGATTTTGTGTTTTTTTTATGGTAATTTATTTTATTTTACTTAAATATATTTTATTGAAATAAATATCTAATTTCCATCGAATACTGCTGTTTTCTTTCATTTATATTCTCACTAATCTCCAAAACCTTAAACTAACCTTCTGTCTAAGTATGTGAAAACGTGCAATTATTATTATTTTTTTTACAATATACTTGAATACAAATCTTTCAAACGAACAACTTAATAATTATTTCATCTTTCCCATTGTAACTTCCAGTAAGTAGTACTTATACGAGCGCGTATTGATCTCACCTTCAGTTCCGTAATTAAATGAAGTGACCTTGACTGCTTTCGAGTTCCGTTGAAGGTCAAAAAACTTTACACAACAATTGCAGCTGGCGTTATTGAATCATTCAACAAAAGATCGTTCAATAAATGCTTCAGACATCTAAAATTTATGTTGATACAAGTACAAAAATGCAAAATTTTAAAACTTCTATAATATATTTTTTCAATTAACTCTATCTAAAATAATCCTGAGTGTATCAAAATTCATATATAAACAATAAGTACTTTAAAATAACTTTGTTCCTTTTTTTAAAGCTGTAACAAAAATATATTAAAGGCTTTTGAGAAAATAACTATCAATGAAAATGTAAATTACATTTGTTGTTGAAGCAATTGATAAAACAAAAAAATTTAGGGGTTTTTAAAAGATTATTCGCAATGTCAATTTTCCTTTTCCTTTGTAAGTTTTGACCCTGCATTCCTTTCTGAAGTTGTTCGATTACATTGTTTTATCACATTTTCTTAAAAAAAGTGCTAAAAAAATATATTTTAGCATTTTTGGAAAGAATGATACGATAATTAAAAAGAGATATGTTTTAAAGGTATCTGTCTGCGTTCGGACATAATTTTTCTAAAATACAATGCTATTGGTAATTTCCTGTTATTTTGTTGGTGCTTATGGCTTAAATTTATGAGAAATATTAATCAGGAAATTATATGACCACTTAAATTTATTAAAATGAGATATTTTAGATAAAAGTTGATGAAAATTATACCAAATTTCAAAACACTCTATACATGGAGTTTAAAGTCATATATTTTTATTATTTTTTAAACAGCATATTTAACCAATTATAATAGCAATGAACTAAAATTTATTCAAATTTACCAAAAAAATTACAACTTATTGCACATTTTCAAAAAAAAAATTCTAAAATGAATGGTGTTCGTAACAATAAACTGTTAAAAGTAAAAAAAAAAATATTGATGCTATACCTAATTCCTTATACAGTTGACTCTCGATAATTCAAACCTTCGATAATTCGAACCTTTCGATAATTCGAACCTTTCGATAATTCAAAGTATACGCTCAGTCCCTAGAAAACTCTTAATATTTCGAACTAAAACAATGCGTTTTGGTACATTCAGTAATTCGAAGTAAAATCTGTCGCTGGCCAGACTACAACACGCTATAATTCGAAGTTATCTTATAAAACTAAAGACATTTCGAATTCTCACTATCATGAGCGGTCCTGTAATAAACAGGTTGAAGCTTACAAGTTTTGCTTTGTGTTGTCTCTGCGTGTCTTCCCTGTAACGCAGCCCCTTTGATAACTATGTCTGCTACCCCTTCTAAGTGTTTTCCGGTTTCTCAGACGAAAATACACTTTTATTGTTTTAATTCCTTTAAGTGGACAATAGACCAATCGCATCTGTTGTCAGCCGTCCATAGCTTTCGTTTAACACGTGGCTTTGCTACACACGTGTTCAGAAAGAATGGTCCGTTATTCAGAAGAGATTCGTAGGATTATGTATGAATGTATTGAAAGTATTTTTTAATACAGGACTTTGAACTTCGGTAAAATATCTATACTGTGTAATATGTACTTTTTAAAAATACTTTAAACTAATTTTATATATATGTACAACTGTTGTTTTATTACATAGTTTCAAATTTAAATGTGTTAGAAAATTTTTTCTCTTCGTGTATTTTGTGAATTTTTTTCTACCCTCTTGATAATACGAATTATTGATAATTCGAAGTTTTTCATTGGTCCCGCAAACTTCGAATTATCGAGAGTCGATTGTAGTTCATTGTCTTTATTGTACTTCAAATAGCATGTATAGAAAATATGAAAGAAATACTTTCATAACTTTTTGAGAAATAAGGTTTTAAGTAACATAACTTTAGCAAACAAATACAATCCATAAAAATTTTGATTCTTATTTTACTAAAATAATGCTTAATATCACATTTTTAAAATTCACCACTTTGATAGCGTAGACCTTCATCTCTCTTTTCTTTATCATTAAATTTTATCTTTCAGGCTGCCGGAGATTTATTCCTACTCATAACGGCAAGGTTAAAATAAATTATAGTTTAAAAAAACTAAAAAACACGCTTTTATAGTGAATCGAACTAAAAAGTTTTAAAAAAATAATTCTTAAAATAAGAATAAAATGATGAATGAAAAAATTAATGTCATTTGGGTAAAAGCGTGGGGTGCTTTGTACTATATTTTTACACTAACTCAGCATTTCGGAATAGAACTAGTAAGAAATTATAACAATTGATATAGAGCACCCCACGCTTTTACCCCAATGACATTAATTTTTTCTTTCATCATTTTATTCTTATTTTAAGAATTATTTTTTTTAAACTTTTTAGTTCGATTCACTATAAAAGCGTGTTTTTTAGTTTTTTTAAACTATAATTTATTTTAAATCAAAGTTAAGTATTACTGTTGGGTTTTACGGAAAGTAATTTCTCTCACTTTTTCCCGTCATAGGGTTTAATTGTATTTTTTCACACCTTACTTCACACATCAGTCGCATAATCATTATATGTTTTGAGAGCAGGGATGTCTTGAGGCATTGGTCAACTGGGCCCAGGGCCTCGCCTTCGGTGGAGGCCTCGTTTCGTTCTCAACTCTGTCAAAAAAGATCATGATCCAGATAATTTTTTCTTGGTTAAATATAATTCCCGTACATATTCTCCGAAAAACAGGGAATTTCGAACTGCATGTCAACTAGCAAAAGTGGCACGACACTATTATTATGTGATGACTATTGTCTATGTCTAGGCTTAGGCCTAATACCATAAGCAACCAACTCAACTCATTTAGTCGAAATGCGGCCATGGGTTGGGCTGGTGTGTGCCTAGATTTTTGAGATTGAGAATCGTGCACATTTATTTGTTTTAAATTACCGTTTGAACGGGTATTCGACAATACATTCTATATATTGTCCATTAAGTAATCCGTTAGTAGCTAGTTTTGCATAGGGTAGCAGGGTCTAAGAAAAAGCTTACGATTTCTCGGGGCTCAGCGCCTCAAAAAGTCTTAAGACGTCCCTGGTGAAAATCGACCCCTAAGTGGTGTAGTGGGGCTTAAGGGGCGTTATAGATAATTATTTCCATTTTTAAACTACTCGACGTACAATCTTGAAATTTGGTAAGTAGATTCCTTTCATAGAGTAAGTAAAGATCCGCTACAAAATGAGTTTGGTGAAAATCGACCCCTAAGTGGTGTAGTGGGACTTAAGGGGCGTTATAGATAATTATTTCCATTTTTAAACTACTCGACGTACAATCTTGAAATTTGGTAAGTAGATTCCTTTCATAGAGTAAGTAAAGATCCGCTACAAAATGAGTTTGGTGAAAATCGACCCCTAAGTGGTGTAGTAGGGCTTAAAAGGCGTTATAGATAATTATTTCCATTTTTAAACTACTCGACGTACAATCTTGAAATTTGGTAAGTAGATTCCTTTCATAGAGTAAGTAAAGATCCGCTACAAAATGAGTTTGGTGAAAATCGACCCCTAAGTGGTGTAGTGGGACTTAAGGGGCGTTATAGATAATTATTTCCATTTTTAAACTACTCGACGTACAATCTTGAAATTTGGTAAGTAGATTCCTTTCATAGAGTAGAGATCCGCTACAAAATGAGTTTGGGGAAAATCGACCCCTAAGTGTATTAGTGGGCAGTGGCGGATTAAGCGGGTGTCGGACCTGGCGGCCGCCAGAGGCCTCCAACGCTGGTAGGGGCCCCAAAACTTGATGTGCAAAGGCCAGCGACCAACCAATCACGCCACCTTGGAACAAGAAATGAAAAGAAAGCAAAGATACAATGAAACCCCCGCTATAAATTTATTGAAATGCAAGAGAAATCCTAATGTTGAAAAACTTTTGAAAATATTTTTAACAATACCGAAATCGAATGCATCAGGTGAATGATCTTTTTTAGTTTTAAAGCGTGTTAAAAATAATTTAAGAAGTACTATGGGAGAAAAGACAAATTGAACTACATGGCCATATTGTATACAGAATAAAATGTTTTGGTCAAAATAGATAAGGTAAAAATAACTGATGAATTTGCCAAAGAGAAATCAAACAGTGCAGCAAAACTGTAAGCTCTTAAGAAAGGTTTTTAATTTTTTTTTTTTTAATGCAGTTAAGACTTTTCTTGAGTGGATGAGTTTTATTATAGCAATACATTTTATTGTGAGAATTTAAAATAAGCGACTCTTTTCTCTATTTTAGTTTTTCGACTCTTAAGGCCATGGGCCTCAAACCTTTTACCGCCAGGGGCCTCCAACTACGTTAATCCGCCTCTGTTAGTGGGGCTTAAGAGGCGTTATAGATGATTATTTCCATTTTAAAACTACTTGACCTACCTGCTTGAAAATTGGTAGACATGTTTTTTTCATGGAGTAAAATCCGCTACAAAATGGGTTTGGGGAAAATTAACCCCAAGGGATGTTGCGGGGGGTTAAGGGGCTTATAAATTCCTGTTTTTAAACTATTAGTCGTATAGTCTTGAAATTTGGTAAGCAGATTCCTCTTTTATAGGGTAGAGATCCGCTACAAAAAGGGTTTCTTTGAAATTGACTCCCAAGTGGCGTTACGGGGCTCAAGGGGCGTTATAAATAGTTATTTCCATTTTTAAACTATTGGAAGTAAAGTCTTGAAATATGATAATCAGAATCCTTTCATGGAATAAAGATAAGCTACATAATGTGTTTTGTGAAAATCGACCCCAGGTGGCATTGCGGGGGCCCAAGGAGTGTCATAAATAATTTTCTCCATTTTTAAACTATGAGACGTATAGCCTTGAAATTAGGCAAGCAGATTCCTTTCGTTTTGTAAAGAACCGCTACAAAATGGGCTTCACGAAAATCAAACCACAACTTTCATTTCGGGGGATTAAGGGGCGTAATAGATAAATATTTCCGTTTTTAAACTGTTATATCTACCTGCTTGAAAATTGGTAGGCATGTTCCTTCCTTGAAACAGAGTTTTTCTAACAAAGAGTACAACGAAAATGGACCCCCAAGGAGGGTTGCGAGGAGTCAAGGGGAGTTATAGAAAAAAAATTACTGTTTTTGAATAGTTAGACCCTCATACTTGAAATTTGTTAAGTATGTCTCTTTTATTGAATAGGTACCTACTCAGAATGTATTTTACGGAAATCAACTCCTGGGGACCAGGAGGTTACTGGGGCGTATTGACAAAAAAAACTCTTTTTTTTTCTCGAACTACAAGTACTATAATAATGGAATTTGGTTTATATTTTCCTTTTGTTAAATTGAAATCCGCTAAGAACAGTTACATTGGAGAACGACTCTCAACGGAATTACGGAGGGTATTGATAGTAAAACTTCGTTTTTGCTCTATTAGATTTAGACTTGAAATTTGTCTTGCATGTTTATTTTACGGAGCAGGGATCCGCCAAAAATTGGTCTTGCGGAAATCCACTTGCTTAAAGGGTTACGAAAGTGCGAGGATCATTCTATACTTCAATTTTAGAGATTTTTAGAAAATGCAAAGTAGAAGTCCTGTCCTTTTTTATATCAAGAGTCGAGAGTTACAGGTATAATTATATTTTTCAATATAATAGAATTCTTAATGCTAAGGCTTAAATATCAATAATTTACATATATATATATATATATATATATATATATATAAACAGTACACATTTATGAAACATCGTGAAATACCCAGCGAAGCGGGTGCGTAATGGCTATTAATTTATATTGTTATAATTTTACTTTGTGGTTAGAAATAAATCGAGAAATATATAATTGGTAATCATTCAGTTTATATTACTTCAAATTGTTTAAGAAGTATCAAAGAAACTGCGTTAAATGGTAAGCTTATTTGAGAAGGATTTATTGCACGAGCAACTAGCATCGATGATGTTTTGTGCTGCTTTTTTTCGAATAACTTTGTTTTTGGAAATGATTCTAAAAGTTTAAAAATTTATACAATGTGTGATATTTTTTAATTATTACTAATAAAGATACATATTTCAGAATATTTTAATACTTTTTGAAAACTACTCTAGATGTTTAAATACTCATATAATGTGATATTTTTTTAATATCTATTTATTAGGATACATAGTTCTTAATATTTTTATTATCTATAAAACTAATTTTTAAACATTTCTGTTAAGTAAGAATAAAGATGGATTTTTTGTTATCATCTCTAGTCATTTTAGGGCCCCGGTATCCAAATGTTTCTAATCACAAACTCATGGCACATTTTAAAAACGGGTTCAAGTCCGGATGGCTCTAAATACCCCCCCCCCTTGTCCAGAGGTTGAGGTATGTTCAACGTTCGGATACTGTAAGTCCACTCGTTGACGTATTTTGGAAGTTTAGAGGGGTACCATCAAGGTGTAATCCTCATCACTTGGTCTTTTTTCAAAATTAAGAGGTCCTTCATCAACGGCCTTGGTGTAGTTTCAAAGTTTGACATTATTTATCGCTCATTTCTTAATCAATATCACACACTTCAGAAAAATACTTTGGTAAAGTATTTTTTGATATTTCTTTCTAAATATTTTCAATTGAATTAATAGAATGTTTAGAATGGTTGCCTGTTTAAGAACCAGTGAATTGAAAAGAAATCCACAGGAGTCAACATCAACGATAGCAAATTACACTATTGACACTCTATAAACAGAAATCATCAATAATGAACAATATACGAGTAATTCTATCGGGGCTTCATCCGACTATTTATACGTGAATAAAAAAAAGGTAAAAGCATCGCGATAATTATTTAGCATTTAGCTTTTCTTACACGAGAAATAAATCTTGACTGCGTAATGAGCGTGGAGCGATAATCATGAATGTCTTAAATACTGCTAAATTTTTTAAAAAATGTTTATGAATGCGGGTGTGTGATCAGGAGTTTTTAAAGTCTCCTCATCCACATCTTCGTAAAATGTTAAGGAATATTTTCAATGTAAACGCGAAGAACTAAATAAAAAATAAAATCACCCTCAAAATATCTGCATTCCAACAAAAAAACTTTTCTTGGGGTTTCTTTTTGTGTCAATTATCGATTCGTACTTATTCGTATTCATAGGGTGGCGTCAACGTAAGTGAAACTCTTTTGCTACGATTTTGAGCGCAACTACTGTATTCTGATCATCTAAATATAGTAGTTATTAGATCTTTCGTTTATTTCAAGTGTACACGTTTTTCTTAAGTGGAATATTTAATTCTTCTAAATTTACGCCAGTTTATTTGTATTCTGCTATAGTCTTAGGAGTGAACAAATTCACGCAAAACAGGCTATAGACGGAATGTAGATTTTATTCAAAATGAGCACCTCGCACCTCACAAAATATGAAGAATTAAAAAAATATTACTGAAATTTGATGAAGCAACTGAGAATTGTAGAATTACAACCATTTAAAAGGATTTAAAAAGTGGAATAAGGAGAAATTCCCTTTATTTTCCAAGTAAAACGAAGCAGGAAAGAGAAGAGAGAAACTGAATGCGAGGAATTTTAAAAATGACGATAGAAAAAGAAATTAAAATAAGCAAAGCAGTAAAACATTAAAAATAAATAAATAAATCATTTGAGATCGAAAAAAGAATTAAATACTAAAAAAGTGACTTTATAATGGGAAGTGAAAAAAAAATAGGAAATCATTTATTAAAAATAAAACAGTAGAAATTAGCTATTTACCATCAAAAAGAATTCTGCCTGACAGATTTGTCATTATGTCTGTTGGAATTTACACCATAAGAAATCCACAGCAAAAAACTCGACCACGCAATTTATTACTTTTTTGAGAAAAAATTGTTGAGTCTTTAACAGATTTATCACATTCCCATTGAGCGAAATCAGTAAAATCTTAACTAGGTACGAAAAAAGAAATTCAATCCTTTAAAAAAATGAAATTGACTAAAAGAGAGAAGTTTAAATTTTGGTATATTACTATTTCGAGTATGCCTTGGAACTTTAAAAGCTTGAAGATTTGAAGTAACTTCTCAATGTACGGATTTAAATATTTTGTTTCTATTTAATTACATAAAGTTAACACCATATACAGCTTTTAATAGCTCAATAACTTTTACTTAAAAATATGTTCATGAAGTAATAAAATATACAACTACTGAGGTACATCAAAAACTATTTTTTTCATTTAAAACTGACTAAAAACAAGTTCAAACTCACTAATACTGTACGATAGCGATTCGATTATATCATCTACGGCTTTCTGAGTAAAAATGGTAGAATCTGACATTTTTATTATATTGATATAGCTTTACCTTGTTTTAGAAAACCGTCGTCGCTCAGGAAGCTCACGTTTTGATTGTATCCATTTACCTTTACCCTGTCTTTGAAGACCATCCTCATTTAGGAAGCTGACTCATAGCTTTACCGTGTTTTTGGAGAGAGTCCTCATTTAGGATACTAACTTATAGCTTTACTCTGTCTTTGGAGACCGTCCTCACTTAGGATGCTGACTTATAGCATTACTCTGTCTTGGAAACTGTCCTCACTTGGGAAGCTCAAGTTTATATTCAATCCGTATACCTTTACCTTGTCTTGGACACCATCAATTCATTACAGATACCGACGCACAGCTTTACCATGTCTTAGAAAACCATTTTTGTTTAGGATACTGACGCATAGCTTTATTTTGTCTACATATACCGTATTCATTTAGAAAACTGACGTATTTATGTGTCATTAAAGCCATTCTGAGTAAAAACGGTAGAATCTGCGCTTTATTATATTAATATAGTTTTATTTTTTCTTAAGAAACCGTAGTCGCTTAGGAAGCTCACGCTTTTATTGTATCCTTTACCTTTACCCCGTCTTAGGAGACCATCCTCATTTAGGATGTTGACTCAAAGCTTTACCCTGTCTTTTGAAGACCATCCTCATTTAGGATGCTGACTCATAGCTTAACCTGCTTTAAAGACCGTCCTCTTTTAGGATGCTGACTCGTAGCATTACCT
>BMAO01000416.1:0-33861 GCA_019973975.1 Trichonephila clavata | reverse complement strand
TGATTTTATGAACTTATTACATCAAATTAAGTTTGCACTTACGGGAAGAAAATCAGTAATAGTAATACAAAATCATAATAATATAATAAAATGTGATAAGAATATCATTGAATTCTTACATCATACGCATTCATAAGACATATAATGGAATCCTAAAATTACCGCATTGCTCCCCTTTCTTCTTCTTCTTTTTTAAAACTATCGAATATTTATTAATAAATATGATTGAGAGAGAAGCATGCTAGTGTTGATCAATGAACCATTTACAAAATGGTTTGCTTATTCATCAAAATGGTTAATTGGGAACTGTGTGCACTAAATCTCAAAACAGATTCAATACTGTTCAATGAGGCACTTGGAGATCACTAGATTTATAATTACGCCTGTATAACACAAAACACTATTGGAAAATTATATCACTAATTAAAAATTACTATATGCCAAATATTACAGTATGCATTTTTAATACTGATACAAATTTGCTTGGGTGAAAAGCAGCCTACAAATCCAAGTTGAACGGTAAAAAATTTTTAAACGGACAATGAGAACAGATGACTATACAAAAACCAATTGGCGTTCATACACAAATAAATATTTTTACGGTAGATCGGGGTTCGAGGATTTTATGCAAAATCAGTCGTAAATAACAAGGCAATTATTTAAGAGCGATGAGTATTTATTGTCTAAAATCAATCCTTGAAATACAGGATTCAGCAGCAAAATTCACAGAATAAATAACAGAAGGATTTCACACCTTCAACAGCACTCGGACACAATAAACAGTGTCTAAAATACACATACGTAAATGACTATTCACAAGCACAGCCTAGCTTGATCAAGTTCAAGCAAGTCTACTAATCACTAATCAAAACAATGCCACTACTCGCTGGTTGAAATCTGACTGTTGCGGCGAGTATCCCTCTATTTATATCCGGGGCCTTAAACTCTTCTGGAAAGATGCGCTCGCGTCACAGATCGTGAAATTAGTGGATTTATCTACTAATTTCTCACTTCCGCCCTCACGGAGAGAGGTCGTGTTTCTCGAGCCTTTCGGCACCGGAAATTGTTTTTCTTCTTGCCGCAGCCTTCGCTTCCCTCTTCGCCGTTCATCAACCGGCGAGTAGGCTTGTTCTCCCTTTGCAAGCGTTGGGTATTTTTTTTCTTTCTTTTGGAGGTGTTTTTGATTCCACTTGTACATATAACAATAATGAAGTTCATGTCAATTTACGTTTTTTTAAATTTCCATCGTTTTTCGTTTTAATGAAACACCCTGAACTTTCATCATGTCTAAAGATACTTTAGAAACAGATATGGGCTCCAAAACTAAAAAAAACAGGGACTGTAAAGACAAGGATGAAGGCATCATTACTAGCCTTCTTCAGTCCTTCCCAGGAGCTGCAGGAACTGATGAATATCTAAAAATGGAGGCTACTCTCTCAGCCTTTGAGAATTGCCTCCAGACAGCTGACGCAAAACGCCTCAAGGGTTCCTCCCCTATGCTTATGGAATTCCTTACTCCCATCTTCCATATTTTTAGTGACCTCATAGTCAAGATGACACCATCTTCGAGCATCTCCCCTACTGGTCCTCCATCTGAAGACCGCTCCGTCTATGAACAAATCCGAGATTTGGAGAGACAAGTGGCTCTATCTGAAGGAAAATTGCAAGAATCACAGCGCTGTTTCGACTCTGTCATTTCCAGCCTGGCTTCAAACATAGAATCAACCGTCTCCTGTGTAAACGATCTTAAATCCTCCATGGAGCATAACACCGATACTCTCGCTTCCCTTCCAGCCACCATCGCCAAGCCGAGCTACGCACAGGTTGCTTCTTTACCGGCAAATGTTTCCAACTTTACCATTGCTCCACCTCCGAGTGAAAAGGTCCTCCTGGTCAGACCTCTGGAATCTAATGCCGATTCTTCCACCACCCGCAACAAGATAACTTCCTTTCTGCTGAACAAAAATCTACCCTTTAGAATAACCCGAATTAAAAATATCAATAATGGTGGAATTGCAATCTGTTTGACCACCGACGAGGATGTTAACAAACTAAGCCAAGAACTCTCCAAAAATGCTGACTTTGCAAGTTTCTCAGTATCCAAGCCAACCCTACGTAAGCCACAATTTATTTTATTTGGTGTGAATTCATCATACAATAAAGATTCCATTACTAAAGCATTACTGCTAAAAAATGATATATTCAAGGATGGCGGCCTCGAGGTCAATTTCTCTATGAAATCGAAATCTTCCAATAATTGGGTCATCTCCGTAAGTCCTTATCTCTACCCCGTTATCAAAGATCATGGCCACCTGTATCTAAACTTTGAAAGAGTTAGAATCTAAACATTTATATCTGTCATGCAATGCTCTACTTGTGGTTCCTTGGGCCACACAAGAAATCACTGCTCTAATACTAAAGCTTGCATCAGATGCAGCTCTACGGATGACCACGATCGAACCTCTTGCAATCCTCGGTGCATAAACTGCACAACCCATAATGCCAGATTTCGATCAGGCTTTCCAGAAAATCACGGATGCCGTGATAAAAATTGCCCTGTCTTAATCCAATTTAGAAAACGTACAATAGATCGCACCGATTACGGACGTTAATCTCTCACTTACTTTTAACTTCTATTTTTTCGTACCCTGTTATACTATTTATATGATCTAGGTTTATTTTTATTATTATTATTTATTTATTTATCAGCATATTGGAATTCATTCAACTTCAACTTCATTTCATGTTGTTGTTGGGTTTTTTTTTTGTTGAGTTGTATATTATGCTTATAATTTTCCCCCTATCATTTTTGTATATTATATATGTATCTTTGTGTTTTAATTCTGTGTATATTTTTTATTTTGATATATCATGCTTATACATGTTCTTGAATTTTTCTGATCCACCAATTATTTTCCCATTTGATTTATATTTAATCAAGGCATACTTTTATGCGTTTTATTATGTTTATATTTTTGATTTTATTTGTATTCTATTCATTTTCTTATTCAAAATTTCTTGCAAGGCAAATATTTTGGGGAATATTTTTTTCCCTCCTCTTCTTTATTACATTCATTACTGGGCGCACCGTTATCTTTATCACTGCTGGACCACTTGCATTCTCCGTATTGTTTTTTCTCAATATTTCCTGATTAACTTCGGCTTAGGGTATGGCTGATCCTGCTATTTATATTTTGCAATTAAATGTAAATCATTCGCGGCCGCGCACCTTCAGGCCTTCGTGGTGGCAGCGGAACTTGGCTCTGATATTTTATTGATTCAAGACCCTTATATTAACTATAATAAGCCTCTGAACCCCTCTCGAGGGTCCACTCAATTTTTCTCTTTAGATAATAGGTGTCTCACTATCTGCCTTAATAGGGTAGTTTCTCCAGATTTCATTAATAAAACTAAATCTACCATTGCTGTGTCTTTCAATCTTAAAAACTCTTCCATTCTTCTTATCAATATCTACTCTCCCCATCGTGATGATTTCAATGGTCTAACGGATGAACTTTTAATTTACAATTGTATAGAACAAAACTGTCTTTTGATCGGGGATTTCAATGCGAGATCTCCAATCTGGGGTTACAATTATACTGATGCTCGTGGGGACTTATTAATTGATTTTATCTTACAGAACAATCTCCATATCTGTAATATTCCGGAGTTGGGACCCACTTTTGAGGCTCACTCCGGTACAGGGAATCCAGATATCACTCTTATCTCTAATAACATCTACAATTTAATAAATAAATGGGAGGTTCTTGGCCAGGAATCTCTTAGTGACCACCGGTTTATTGGTGTGCAGCTCCGTGGTGATCTACCAGTCTCCGACTTTTATCTTAAAACCAAATATGGGTCTCGAAAATTTCTTAACCTTTTTAAAGTTCATTACGATGAAATGAACAATAGGGCAGATACTATATGTAATATTGATCAGCTGGAGGAATTTATAAGTGTTTTTATCCATCACGTAAGGTCGTCTGCTTTTAGATCTTTCCGTAAGCGGCGGGTCCTTCCTGCTCGGACCTTTACCTGGTGGAATTCTAACTTAAAAATCAATAGGAATAAAACTAATGCCTTTAAAAGAAAATTACAGTATTTAATAAGAAATAATTTTTCTATCAGTGAGATAGAGACTTTTAAAATTTTATATAAAAAGCAAAAATCTTACTATAAAAAACTGATTATTCAAACGAAACGGGAAGCCTGGGAGAATTACTGCCGGTTCAATACTGAAAGGTATGGTTTAAATTTTAAAGTCGCTTTTGGTAAGGATATTAATTTCAATGCTATAGAGATTTCTCTCCCAGACTCGCCTAATGCAACTCCAAAACAGAAAATTGAAAAACTTTTATGTACTCTTTTCCCCTCTTCTCCCTCCTTTGCCATTGACTTTGAAAAAAGTTTACCACCCGAAGATATCATCCCTGAGGAGGTGGAGATTGTTTTCCGGAAGTTAAAGGCTGGCAAAGCCCCTGGGCTCGATCATATTGATTATAATATTTGGAAAATAATTTATTCTAACTATCCGCATGTTATTATAAAAATTATTAATCTTTGTTTTAAGTTTTCTTATTTCCCTAATATCTTAAAAAATTCTAAATTAAAGCTCTTATTAAAACCTGGTAAGGACCCATCCTCATTCAATTCGTATCGGCCTATCTGTTTGTTACCTACCCTAGGGAAAATTATTGAACGTATTTTTGCTAATAGGTTTCACACTTGGTTAACTAATCATAACATTATTCACAAAAATCAATTTGGCTTTAGAGAGAATTGCAGCTGCGAGGATGCCATTAACAATTTAATTACTAACATTATAAAACTAACAGGGTTTCTGGCCACACCTCTTTAGTCCTTATTGACATTAAAAGTGCGTTTGACAATATGAATTGGCCGATCTTATTTCAGATTTTCCACAACTACAACATCCCACTTTTTTTTCAAAAATTTATTTATTCCTATTTGGTTAATCGGTTTGTTGTTTTTTGTAATTCTAATTTTTCGATTAAACATCCAATTAATCAAGGCTGTCCTCAGGGTTCCGTTCTTGCCCCAACATTGTGGAATATTTACTTCAATCCTGTCTTAGGCCTTAACTCGGATAAATATTTAATTCAGGCTTTTGCAGACGACCTTGCTAGTGTCACCACGGGCAAGGCCCGAAGGACTTTGGAAATTGAAACTAATTCAATTCTTGATCAAATCTCTAATAAGCTCAAAAATCTTAAACTTGTTATTTCCCCTGAAAAAACTTACTCGGTTGGATTCAGGTGTACAGCCCGTGGTGGTACTGTGTTTCGCCGGAAACCTATCTTTAAAATCAATAATGTTACTATTAAAGTAGTCAACTCTATTAAATATCTTGGGCTTATTATTGACAACCGGCTCTCTTGGCTCCCTCATATTGACTTTTTAAAAGAGAGAATTTATAAATTGTCTCTTCAGTTTAATAGAATTTTGTTTTCGAATTCTAACTTTAAAAATTTTAAATTGTGGTATTTTACTGTGATTGAACCCATCATTATTTATGGTGCGGGGATTTGGGGTGGCTCGCTCACTTCTCGTCATATCCAAAAACTTAACGCTATTCAAAGAATTTACCTTTTAAAAATCACGAGGGGTTTTAGGACCTCACCCACCAACGCCTTACAAATCATTTCTGGTGCTCCCCCAATTCACCTTTCTGTTAATAAAGCTTTTCTTAAATACCAAATCTGGAAACTTCGAAACCCTGGATTTAATAATATTATTGATTGTCATTCCATTGAAAATTTATTTCTCTCCACTCTGTGAAAGCTCATAATAGAATTATTCTTTTTAATCAAATACAGGGGCCTAATGAGTGGGAGGTGTACACCGACGGATCCAAAATTGGAACTGAGACCGGGTTTGCGGTGTGCATTTTTTATCGGGGGTCCCTTTTTGGGACCTATTCTTTTAAATTAAAACCCTACAATACTGTTTTCCAGGCGGAACTGTCTGCAATTGGCTTTTCCGTCCTATGGGCGGTTGCTAAAAATGTTAAAATTAATATTTACACTGATAGTTTATCTTCCATTCTTTTCCTTAAAAGTCCTAACAATAAATCTGCCTATCTTAATTTAATTAAGAATAAACTCTCTTTGTACCGCAACTTTTATAATATTTTCTGGGTTAAGGCTCATAATAATAATTTTTTTAATGATATTGCAGATCATTTTGCTAAAGTCGCTACTACTAATGGTGTTGAGGTGAGTGTCCCCGCCCCTCGCTCTTATGTCATCAAAATCCTTCAAAACAAATTAATTGAGGACTGGGAGAGTTGGTGGTCAAACTCTGATACTGGCTTAAGAGTCAAATCCTTCTTTCCCAAACCCAGTTTAGATATTAATCCCCATTCCAGTTACGTTACCCAATTCTTAACAAACCATGGCCCATTTGTTTCTTATTTGCATCGTTTCAAATTAAAAGCTACTCCCAATTGTCTTTGTGGTTCTGTGGGGGACGCTGACCATTATGTTTTCGCCTGTCCTCTGACTAAAGATTTCCATTTGGTCTCTCCATCTCAAAATGCTAAAAAAGCCTGGTTCCAATCTATCGTCAAAAATCCCTCCATTCACTCTAAACTAAAATCATGTATTAAAATTGCCTCTACAGTCCGGGATCAGATTCCTTAGGGGTTTGGTCGGTACTCTTTTGTGGTCACACACAAGCGGTTTTTTCCCCCTCCTCTTCCACAAACGTTTCCTGTCTTTTTTTTTTTTCTCACCCTCTTTTTTTTCTCTTTTTATCTCTAAACCCTATTTATATTTCACAATTTTTTGCAGCTTCCTGGTTTAACTCTTAGTTTACAATATTAGTATACTTTCAGGTTAATTTCCTGTTTTTTTTAATTTTATTTTATTAATTTTTGTAACAAAAAATGATATTTCCAATAAAATCCAATAATCTATCTCCCCCCCCCTTTCTCTCTTTATTTATTTATTTTTAACTGCTACTATCTTCTTTTATGTTTCTTTTAAAAAAAAAATGGGGGATGAGATTTGGAAAAAAAAAGTAATCCTCCTTTTGAGGAATCATTTCCTTTTTCTGAAAACTGAGGAACCAAATAGCGGGAAAATATCAACAGGAAGTGGTGTGTCATCAACTGGAAATTTGATTCCAAAAAAACTATTTTTTTTAATGTAATTATTTATGCTTCCTGTTTTCTGTCTTTTTTTTTTTTTTTTTGTCTTTACGGTGCATTTGTTTTGTATATTTTTACTATTTCTTTTGTATTTGTAAAAAAGTTGAAATTGTTTAAAATGTAAACTTTGATTTTTTTTTGCAATAAAATCTGGATGTGAGGGTGGTTGTTTCCCGAGGGATCGGTTGTAGCTCTAAACCCTCTTCGGGTGAGCTCGGTTCCTCTGGGCATTCATCATCATCTACTAATTTCTAGAAAAATCCAGAGGGTCCCGAACTCGCCAACATGGTCGCCAATGTCGCCAAGTTAGTCGCCCAAAATGATGCCACCTTGGCCCTATCGCCAATATTTCGCCAAGTTCCCATTGAATCACCATTATAACGTAAGGGACGGCGTTGCTTGTGAATATTACAATTTTAACATGAAATAAATATAACAGAGAGGAATATAAAGGCATTGCACATCCAAATACAAATTATTTACATAATTTTATACAAAATTCGTAACAATATTATAAAAAATTACTTATAGTAGTTGAAAAACAAACTATTTACAACGTCATAAACAAGCTGTATAGAGCTTTCGAAAAGCCTGTCTAGAGCTAGTAGGAACTCAAACAGAAAGAGTGTTTTTGCAGACAAAGCACTAGCAAATCTTGATCTCGACTGAATCGACCATTGTCTCAAAGCCTTACTTTGCCTCAGGAAATTTTTACTGAGTGGTGGATTCAACAGATTTCTACAAACAGTGTGTCACTGTAGGGAAAATAACATATGATGATTGTCTCATTATTTCTTAAGAAAATTAAATGAAAGTATGAAATAGGTTTTATCCTTTAATTTCAAAGTATTTCTGCATACTGAATATTTAAAAATATACTCATAATTACGAAGAAAAATATGCATATTACAAATATATTCTATTTTATACTATTTAATATGATCACAATAATAGTTCTCACTGAATATATTTAGAGCTCGATGCTGCTTTATGGACCAAACCTTACTTCTGAGCAATAAAAGAACTAGAAATGTTATATAAAAGTATCTTAAGGATTTTGCGTCCAATTTTAAGAAATGCGAGAATTTTATATGGTGCCACTTTAAGTGCAGAAAAAAATGTATATTTCCAAATTTTTAATATTTCTAACTTTTTGGATGTGATTAAACTTCGAGGTTCGGTCTTGGGAGTTGTCAACTTTTTCTTGTCTTTAACTCAAAAATGTGTTGTTTATCAAATGATTTTTTTTTTTGTATGAAGACTTGAAAAAATATATTTTTGTTAAAAATACAAAAGGGAACATTGATTAAGTCTAATAGAGCCATCGTATAATTTTTGTAGTTTCTAAGGAGATCGCAGATATTTCATTAAAAGAAATACTAGAAGCCTTATTTTTCTTTACCAGCCTTTCAACCCGAGAGTTACAATGGAACAACTTTAACTTTAGAGGGAGGAGAAATTCATGAAACACTAAATACTGTAAGATTGACGAGTCAAAAACATAAAAATATATATTTTCTAATTCTAAATTAATGCTTAGGCTAAATCCACATAGAATGCGATGATGATATGAGGTTGTTTTTATGAGGAATTAATGCAAATCTCAGCCTTAATTTCTCCTTTATAAGTAACAATGAAATGGAATTGAATGCAGGTTTTTCTTGTTTTTAAAAAGAATTTTATGAAAAAAGGATGAGTTCATAGGAAGAAAATATGTAATCCCTAGAATAAGAAAAAATATTTTTAAAAAATTAAATAATTATAATTAATAACGAAATTCCGGATTGATATAACAAACCCACATTTTCCCTGCTAAAAGTAAAAGATGTTTTGAACTTTAAAAAACTTATATTATAAAGTTATGTAAATACGCTTATTCGCTTCGATAGCCTACATTGTTTCTATCCATCGGCAATTGAAGCTATTTCAAGAAGAATGTGCTTCTTAAAAAAGCAAGATTATACTTTTCTCTAGCATTTATAGGAAAAATACCATTTTCATATTGACTAGGATTTAATGCTATTTTTGGAATGTATTTTTTTTTTTGCTTCAGAATGTTTGCATTATTTACACAACAAAAAAATAATGTAGTTATGGAAAATAGGGCAAGTATTTGAAACTGGGTTCAAGTATTTCCTTCCTTAAATAAAAATGCGCCACTAAGTAAATACTTTTGTAATAATGTTTAACTGTTCAAATACTTTGTATTCCCTTAAAAAATACATGATCGTGATAGACTAAAGAATTATAGGATAGTGAAAAAATAGACATCGAAATAATTTTAATATTTGTCGTATATTAAATACAATATTGAATGTAGTAATTACAATTTAAGAATAATTGGACGGTAGAATTAAGAGTAGAGCAGCATATGAGTGAAATAGTTATATTAATTCACGATAACGATCAATAATTGAAAACATTGAATAATTAACAACAACTGAGACTGTAACTGGAACACACCTGTGTAACTTCATAATTCAATGAATGAATATTTTAAACTAAACTTTCAGTGTGCCTCAACACATGATGGCCAAGAACTACTGTGCCCATATTGAGCCTTTTGAGATATTGCCAAAATATTTGGCTAGAGACTAGATATTGGGAAAGGGGGAGGAGGGAATGAGAATTTTCAAAAAATTCATAGTGATATTGCGTAAAAATATGTTTAGTAAAAATGAAACAATATATTTGAAAAATCTCATTTTGGTATAATTGTATAAGTCTATTAACATACAAACAAAATTTTAAGTATTTATATTTAACTATTTCTGAGAAAAAGGTACATAAAAAAGCTCAATTTAACATTGTAGGTCTTGGGGGTATAGGCTACTCTTAACCTCAAAAGATTTAAAGAGATCGCTGTAGGTCATGGTCGCAAGCTCATAGCCAGGGTTGTCAATTCATATGTTGGGGACATTATGTCACTGAAAACCCGTCGTGTAGAGTTACTGCATGTTGACTGTAACGAGGATAAAAGTTCTCATGTTTATATAGTTTGAAAGCTTGGAGTATGAGGAAGCTCGCGTGGAGAGTAGGGTGCTAGCTCAAATTTAGTCTTCATCTCTTGACTGAGGCTCAAAACTACAAGGAGTCACCAATAAGTCTACTCTAGCTCTGTGCAATGTGAATAAACCCTCATGTGAATTTGAACTAAGGTTCATTTATTTATACCAGACTATTTTTGAGAAGAAAACATGCCCAATATTTGTATTCGAATAATCACTTACCTAAAATTTTCTGTATTTCTGTGCACTTAAATTCGAGTTAAAAAGCCTTAAAATGGTGTTTCCAAAATGGTATGAAATTACTTCATTTTTCGCGACAAATGATGTAACATTTTCATTTTTAAAGATTTAAAAAAAATTTTAATTCTTAAAAGTTTTACATTCTTCTAAAAAAAATTCTAGGAGCTAAGTATTTAAGTATAATAGCAAGTATCTAAGTAACTAAGTATCATATTTAGATAAAAACAAAAAAATTCCATGGGAACTTTCTAAAATCAAGACAGAAAATTCCTGGAACTTTTCCTTGAAAGAATGTTCCATGAATAGAATAAAGTATATAGTTTTCGTGTCAAATGCGCTTCTTATAAACCTGGACGATTTTTTTTGGTAAAATGTGAGCAGAATAAGGAAATATTTATTAACATTAATAACACAATTTGAATTAATTATATGAAACAAAATCATCTCATACATATATTTCTCAAATAAAATATCTCTCAGAGGGAATAAATGTAATATTAAATAAAATCAGCATAGCTCCTTAAATGCTGCTTTATTTGCCATTCAACACACACACGCACATCACGCCACATGAATTTAATCTTAAACAAATGTGCTCCGAATAAAATTATATTTGATTAAAATTTTATTACAATCACACAAATACATTTTCTAGTGAAAAGTTTCGTGGTCGTCTTTCACAAAACTTATGAATTCAATGCCTTTGTAGAATCAGAAAGTACTCATTAGGAAAAAAATCTTAAAAACAAATTAATATTAATTTAATATATATATATGTTAGTGGAATATTAAAAAAAAAAACAATTAAATAAATTTATGTGGTGTTACTTATAATAAATGTTTCTGAATAATTAGAATATTATAAATAAATTAAGCGCTTACCCTTCATATGGAATATAACGCTTTATACACGGTTGAAAAAAATGTCGCGTTTCATCTGTGTAAATCGAATCAACCCAATGCATACAGATTTACTCTAGCCCTTAAGAAATATTTTCTGTGTAGCTCATTTTAAATATATTTTTTAACTAATAATCTAAAATAATCCTATTTTAATTCATTATTATACTCTCTCCCTTTTTGTCCCATTTTAATCATCCTTACTAAATTACGTTCGATTTTGAAAGTATTCGATCAAATGAAATAATCATAAATTGTTACAAAAGGAAATAATCATTTCATTTTGTAACAATTTATGATTTTAAATTTTATAATTGCTATATTACTGTCATTATTTTCTATGATACACAAGACTTACAAAAGCACATTTATAATTTCTTGCTGAAGAAATATCTGCCAAAACGCACAATTGATCAGAGACGCTCTATTTTCCTTAGTACCATTAAACTAAGGGTTTCTTCTTTATATTAGGCCCCAATTTTGGGGACCCATTTTTACATTTCTTCTGGGTATTTGAAGTTTCCCAGTTTGCATCCAGTAGTTTCTTGTTCATTAGTACTGTTATTATTTTTAGCATTTTATTACTTTTTTCAAAATTGTCAGTTTTATTCAGTTATGAAAATAAGAAAAAAATTATGTAAAAGAGTTCACGAAAATATAGTTCAAGAAAATATTCTTAGCTTTTCATTTGGCAGAAATTTATATCTTTCATCGAATGTTTATTCTTCACGCAATATCGAAAAAAATGAAGCTTTTTTTTCTGAAATAAATTCTTAAAAATTTTATCATCAATTTAATATTTCATAGAAAAGTCTCAGTCATTCGCACTGAAATTTTTATATAAATTTATTGTAACGCTAATTACCCGTTGGAATTAAGAAATGTCAAAATAAATACCTTTAGATAATCTCCGTATAATTGCATTTAAAAATTTATGTGTCCTCAAGTATTTTTTTCATACATAAATCTAATAGCGAGTGGTTAAATATAAATGAAAAAAATAGCTTTCGGTTTTTATTTCAGTCTGTGTATTGTAGGTATCATTACATCTCTTTATTTTGATTTAAAATAAAGAAAAAAGAATTTGAAAGGTAATTGACTTATTTTGTTTCCCTTTTTTTGCAAGAAACTTTGACTTCTTTACATTATGATAATTTTTCACAATTTACACATTTTTGTATTCTTAAATGTATGACGAGGAAACAAATATGTACTTTTATAACAGGAATCGGAAAGACAACCCTTTTTTAAGTTTAATTTCATTTATTTGTGTTAAAAGCTGAATATTGGGTTGAACGGTCTTGTTCTCTCTATGTCTTAAAAATATCTCAGAAAAGTCTGTGTTTTCGATTTATGTCTTTTTGCCCTGGCATCCAGGAAATAACATTAAGCTTCCTATGCTGGGTATCTAAATGTATTCCTTTCAGAGAGAACTGCACAGATAAGGCACTTTGAACTTTTTTTCTTCTTTCTGTCATTGTGAAGATGGATGTAGAAGAAGTTTTAGAAATACATCTTCTCGAAATAAGCTTAACCTTTCCTTCTTTTGCATCAATTCATACTCTATGGAAATATATGTGGTATTACTTTTGGAGGAACAATTCTTTTTTTTTTTTTTTTGTTCGTTTCCACATTTTCAATAAAGAAATTTATTAAATAGAGATAAAATAACATAAACATATTTACAAGGTTTTTCAGAATATTGTATAGATTGAAATAAAATCTGATGAGAATTAAAGTAGCAATGCTCAGTTATGGATAAAAAATTTGAATTCATCTACTTTTACTATTCATTATTATTTTTTTCTTAAATATATGTAATCATGAGTTGTTCATATTAAATTTTCACTTATATTGTATGAATAACATGTTTTTAAAAAAATTATAAATATATTCTGAAAAGCATTTCATGTTGAATGTACTTTTGCATCCATAAATAGGTACACAAATATTTAATATAGTGTTTACAGTAGGAGTTTTTCATTTCGTAAAAATCTATTTAGCAAATTTTAAGATTAACAAGTGTGTTTCATGTAAAGTACTCGATGTTATCTTCTTACATTGAAATTTATTAGTGTGCCTTTAAAGTCAAAAACTTTACTTCAAACAGCATGTCAAGTTGGTAATACATTTTAAGTCTTTGGAATTCGGCAGTTTGAAAATGCTTAAAGCTACTTTGTGAAGAGCTTTGAGATCTGAGGCGTAAAGGCGCTATTTGCACAGTTCTATCGTAAAGTGTAAGGATTCAATTCTCTCAGCTAATACTATAACGTGAAATGTTTTTCTCTGACTTTTATCTCAGAAAGGTGTTCATCTAATTTTATCAAGACCTTTGAGATAATTATGCATAATATGTTTAAAACATATAATACATTTTTGTAAAAATATCTGTGTTATTTCTTTAAATATTCTCAAGAAGAATGAACAAAATAAAATAATATGCATTAAAAATAAACTTTGAAATCCAGATCAAGTTATTCGTATTATAGTGGCTTTTATATATATAAGTAGAACCTTATTTCTATATTAATATTCATGTCTCTCAATATCTCTGTGTAGTTACAATTGTAGCGCATGTTTTCTATGAAATATTATTTCTTCTTAATTAGTGTATTTTAATGTACAAATATAAATAAATTTTCAATACATTGAGAGTTTGAATAACATATATTTTTTTAAAATAGAACCATTAAAATATATTTAAAAAACATATCAAGTAAAAAATTTTAAAAAATCTCAGAAAATTATATGTTTATTTATTTGATTCTTAAAAAGAATCCAATATATTTCAAATAAAATCAAATGCGAACATTTTAGAGATATTTAATTATATAATATTATCAGTGCTACACTAATTTCACTAAACATGTAACGTGGTAAATAGTTGAAGAAAAGCATCGCATTTCTAAAACGGAAAACCCATCTAAGTATTCCAACAAAGTGTACAGAAGAAATAGATTCAATTCAGAACAAAATCCTCCATATACAAAAACAATGTCACTATAATAAAGAAAAATAGTCCTTGCACAGTTTCTTGGCGGATAAAGTATGAAAATTAACCATCAGCTGCGTCTGCTCTGCATTTGTAAAAACGAATTTTCTTTGAGTAAGCATATTTCGCAGTGAGGAAAGTAAATATGATCTCAAAGCTCTCTTCTCCCTTTGCATGTTTATTTATGGAATATTCATTTGGAAAAATCAAATATTTACCACTACATTTGCACTTTGACTTTCATTGTGAGAATCTTATTTAATATATATATATATCTATATACACACACACACCACACACACATATATATATATATATATATATATATATATATATATATATAAGAGTTTGAAATTCCCAGAAGATGGTTCCCTTAGAGATGAGTATATTTTACATTCTTTCTTATCATTTCTAGAAAAGTAAATGTTACGCAAACCCGTATTTACAAAGTATGAAAAGAAAAATGTACTTAAATATTAACTTTTATTTCCGTGAAAGGATATTTTGCAAGGAATTCATTTGAGTGTTTGTTGAATATATAAGTATTTTTAAAAGTACATTATGTGTTTGCTAAATGATTATTAAAAAAATAAGGTTAATAGTTATAGAACTAGCCGGCTGGGTGGCGTGTTTGGTTTGTCGCTGGCCTCCTGCACAGAAGGTTGCGGGTTCGACACCGACCCCAGTCGATAAATTTTCATGATGCAAAAAATCGACAGCGGCCATGTCGTATGATTATACGGCATGAAAAAATACCTAGAGTGTCTGTTTGACTTGAGTGCTTACGGAAAATTAAATCCTAGTACAGGTTCGCATAGTCTGAATTCAGGTGCCTCCGTCTAAGGCGAAAACTGAGCGTCAAAATTACTTGCGACTATTAGTATTCGCCTATATATGGTGCCGTATTAAAAAGAAATAGCAGCTTCCGGGGAATGTACTAGGTCTGCAAAAGTAAAACACCAATCCGAAAAAAAAATATAGTTCTAGAACTATATTTTTAGAATTTATCCCTGCAATCCAAGTTTTATATTTAAAAAATGTAAAGTATAACTTTTCTTTTTTCGAAGAATTTGAATTAATGTTTTTTTTTTTGACAAAGGTACATGAGGGTACAGTCTAGTTACGTTACACTCAAAAGAGGATATACTGAACAACATATAGGAAATTAATAATAGTTTTTTTTTTGGCGTTTATCTGCAATAAAACTCAGACATAACTGTCACTAATCTTCATTCTAATAGTAAACATATGATTTCGTGAGTTAGTGAATATTAACTTAGCATTGCTCAGCTATACTCAAGGGCTTTTGGTGACGGATCTCGTAATTTTGAACCATGGTGTCGGAATTTGCATATTGTTCTTTATTTTATTATTTTGAGTGTCTTATTTGTATGGCCACGACAAATCCAGATTGCTCCCGCTATTTATATTGGTGCATGTGACACAATAGTCTGGAGTAAATGAGTTACGGAAAATAAAAGAGAATGAACTGCAGTTGACTGGTTGTTCTTTTCGTCTTGGATTACTCACAAGTCCGTACATAAAAAAGTGGAGGCCCACCGCCGATATTCTTCAAAGGAAGCAGATAAGTTGAATTTAATTATCTGATGTTTATGTTATATATATAAAAGAGAACACATCTGATTTAAAATTGTATTGAGAAATTAAGATTTTGACTAGCAAATCGAACCTCTCATTATTTGACTTCTCCCAATACGTTGATTGTTACTTTATCAGAATATCTGAATAGCAAAAAGAGTCGATAAAGGTAGCAAGGGGGGAGTGTTAAAGCTTCTTTAACTAGATTAGAAAATAAAGCTGATGTGGGATTTAAATTTAAAGAATGAAATTCTCATTCGATTACACAGATTAGAAGAGTCAATTGTAGACTTTGAAAGGTTAGATGCAGAATTAAGTGAAGAAGAATCGGAAGTAACAGATTTTGAAAAAAGATTTTCGATTTAAAATTGAAATTTAAAGATCAAATCGATGCTATTGATGCATCTCGTTCGATTAATGTTAGTTGGCAAAATATTTCTATTGCTATTACCACAGAACAATCCAGTAGTGATTTCAGATTACCGAAGCTAAACATACCAGTATTCTCGGGTAAATTTGAAGATTGGATTAGTTTTAAAGACTTGTTTGTAACTGCAGATCATTTTCAAACTTCGCTTGCTAACATTCAGAAGTTCCAGTATTTAAAAGGTTTGCTTTCAGACAAACCCACGTCTCTAAAAAAGCATATACCATTGTCTAATGAGTCGTATGAAGAAGCTTGGGGAAAATTGATAGATAGATACGATAAAAGAAGCAAATTGTTTATGCTTTAGTTAAAATATTTTTAGATCAAAGGGTTATTTCTCAAGTAACTATGACAAATTTAAGAAATCTAGTGGATACTGGTGACTAAGTGTTATGAGGATTAAAGGCGTTGGGAACTGAAGCCAACGCACAGAGAACCATGTTTAATTCAAATATTAATGCAAAAATTAGATGCAGAAACGATAAGACTTTGGTCAGTTAAAACCACCGAGAAAGATTTTCCTACTTTACAAGAATTTTTAGAATTTTTAAATGGCAGATGTTCATCTCTGGAATTAATGACTTGTAATGACTGTGATACTAAAGTACTTACTAAGTCTAATTTTATTGTTTGTAAAAATAATCCAGGAAGTAAATCTGTGAAGAATGGTTTGAAATGTTCAGGTGTACACGAGTTATGTAGATGCATGAAATTTAAAAATATGGATTTTATTGCTAGGAGGAATTTTGTAAAAAGAAATTATGTTTGTTTCTTGTGTTTAAATAGTCACAAGCTTAAGGACTGTCCTAATAATTATTTAAAATGCAGTATATGCCAAGGTAAACATAACTCTCTTTTACATGAAGATTCAAATGATAATAGTGCCTTTTTGTTAAATGTCAATGCTAATTGTAACAAGATACTGATAATACCCTTAAAGGAAGTGTCGGTCAACAAGAAGTGTCTAATACAGAATTAGATGCAGCAAATACGACGCTTAACTCTAGTACTTCTGTAAGTAATGCAAAATGCGTATATTTTTTACCTACAGCAAAAGTTTTGCTATATAATAGCGAAGGTAGTTCATTTTTATTTAGAGCGTTACTGGATAGTGGATCCGAGTCTTGTTTTATTAGTGAAAATGCTATTAACATTTTGGGATTAAAGAGATGCAATGATAGGTTATCTCTTAGTGGAATAAATGGAATTCAAGCAGGAACCACACGTAGCTCGGTGGGTTTAAAAATCGGGTCAAAATTCTGCGAAGATCATTTAACAATTAAAGCGTATATATTAAACAAAGCTACGTCTCAAATTCCCGTTGATAAGTTTAATATAAAAGAATTGGATTATTTAAAGGGTATTTCTTTAGCGGACGAAGATTTTCCAAGACCATCGGAATGTGACGTTATTTTAGGTTCTGACTGTTGCTCTATTTTCTATTTTGCAAAATGGTAAAATCATCGGATCTAAAGGACAACCTATCGCTTAAAGCACAATCTTTGGCTGGTTTGTTGTTGGAAAAATTCAAGGAAATTGCAAATCCCTTTTATGCAATCGCATCTTATTAGAGTTGAAAATGAGTCAAATATCGATTCTATATTACAGCAGTTTTGGCAAACGGAAGAATTGTCTATTAAAAAGCTTTCACTATCAGAAGAGGAAGAATTTTGTGAAAATCACTTTACAGCAACTTATAAAATTAATAAAGAAGGTAGATTTGTGGTTAAGTTACATATTTATAGAGATATTAATAAATTGGGAAATACAAGAGGTATGGCAGTTTCCAGGTTATTTGCAATAGAAATTAAATTTAAATCCGATGCAGAATTTGAATGGGAATATAAAAGTTTCATGGAAGAATATGAAAAATTGGGTCACATGTCGCGTAATAAAGAGCTAGTTGCGAAAATATCTTATTTTCTTCCTCACCACGCTGTGCCAAGGAAAGAAAGCATTACAACTAAACTTAGGGTTGTATTTGATGGGTCATACAAATCTCCTAACTCCAATTCATTAAACTCTGTTTCAGGAGTTGGTCAAATTTTGCAACCAGATATTTTTACTCTTCTTGTAAGATTTAGAGTAAATAAAATTGCTTTTATGGCTGACATAAAGCAAATGTATAGGCAAAAATTAACTGATCCAGACGATCAAAACTGGCAAAGGATAGTTTGGAGAAAATCATTATATTATAATATTAAAGAATATAAGCTTTTTACAGTAACATATGGTGCTGCATCGGCCCCATTTTTGGCTACTAGATGTTTACACCAAACATCATTAGACTGCAAACACCCAAAACTCCTGAATTATCTAATATAATTCAAAATTCCTTTTATATGGACGTTTTAATGTCGGGAGCATCTTCTAATAGGGAAGCAATCATTTTGATTCAAGCTTTAATTGAAAGTATAGAAGCTCTAGGATTCCACCTCCGAAAGTGGCGTTCTAATTCTCGAGATGTTTTAATCAATATATCTAAAAATCTAGAATTTAATGAACCAAATGTAGAAATCCATCCTGAAAAATGCTCAAAAGCGTTGGGTCTTATTTGGGACTCTAAAGAAAATAGGTTCATTTTCAATATAAATTTTAACTTTGAAGGAGAGATTACAAAAAGATCATCCTTATCCCAATCAGCAAGACCTTTTGACCCTTTAGGTTTTCTTTCGCCTTACACTATATTATTTAAAATTTTCTATCAACAGTTATGGTTACTAAAACTGGATTGGGACGATGTTCTACCTGAGCACTTTGTACTTAAATGGAAACGTTTCAAACGGAATTTCAACAGGTTTGCCATCTATCAGTTCCGAGATGTGGCTTCAAATTATAAATAAGGAAGTAACTCTTCGTGGATTTTCAGACGCATCAGAAGAAGCTTACGCTTGTGTCGTCTATGCGGTGCAAAGAAATTGGGAAACTAGTAAAGTTACGATGTTGGGAGGAAAAAGCAAAGCCTCTCGCGCTCCTCTCAAACTCATGTGTATTCCAAGACTCGAGTCGAATGGAGCTTTACTGTTGGCACGTTTTTATGCAATTTTGTGTAATTGTTTAAAGTATCATGTTATTAATATTTATGCTTGGACTGATTCACAGGTTGTCTTGTAGCACCTCCCAGAAAATGGAAGCCGTTTGTCGCCAATAGAACATTGGAAATATTATACAGCATTTCTTGTAATAATTGGTGTTACGTTCCAACGAAGGAGAATCCAGCCGACCTTGGCTCCAGAGGCATGTCACCTAAAGATTTACCCGACTGCAGTCTATGGTGGGAGGGACCTCCATGGTTAACAAATGAAGAAGACTGGCCCAAGCAACCAAATTTAGACAGAAAGGACATCAACAAATCTGTTATAACAGAAACTAAAAGGTCTTTTGTATTTTCTGTATGTTGTAAAAACGATGTTGTTGATATGTTGTTTGAAAAATATTCATCATTTTCAAAGATAATTAATATTTTGGCATTTTGTTTTAGATTTATTGTAAAGACAGTAAGAATAAAAAACGTTCCAGAGGTAAATTAAAACCTTTAACAACTAGGGAAATAATTGTTGCAAGTAATATGGTTATATTATGTGTGCAAAATGTATATTTTAATAGTGAAATTAAGTGCTTAAAGTTAAAGCAGTCATTGCCTAGAGAAAAAAAATCCACTATCAGCCCTTTGTCCATTTATTGATGAGGACGGGTTGGTTAGGGTGGGAGGTAGGCTTCAAAATGCACAATTACCGTATGACGCAAAGCATCCAATTATACTGCCAAATCGGCTTAAACTAAGTAATCTAATAGTAAAGTATTATCATATTTTAAATTTATACGCAGGTGGTAATTTGTTAATGTGTATTTTACGCCAAAAGTATTGGATTATAAATGTTAAAAGGTTAATTAAGAAATGTGTATGTAATTGTGTAAAATGTTGTAGATTTAGAAGTAATACGTCCAAACAAAGAATGGGAGATCGTACTAAAAATAGAGTAATTCTAAAAAGACCGTTTTACTGCTGTGGAATTGAATACGCATGTCCGGTTTCTGTATTAAAATACAGAGGAGGAGCAGCTAAAACAACAAAGGGGTGCATTGTTATATTTGTCTGTTTTGCCACCAAGGCTTTGCATTTAGAATTAGTAAGTGATTATACGTCCGAAACTTTTATCGCTGCATTAAAAAGGTTTTGCTCACGAAGGAGCACTCCTAGGCATATACATTCGGATGACGGCACTAATTTTATATGAACTAAGAGAAAACCAGGAGAATTATTTAAACATTTGTCTAAAATTACGAGTGAGGAAAAGACAAGCTATTTTTTTCTTTCTCAACAGGAAATTTAGTGGCATACTATACCACCTTTGAGACGAAATTGTGGAGGACTCTAGGAAGTTGGTGTTAAATCGGTAAAGTTCCATCTAAAGAAAGTCGTGGGTATAGTACAAACTTAACTTTTGAAGAATTATATACATTAACTAAAATAGAGGCGGTATTGAATTCGAGACCTTTAGATAGACTGGCGGATAATGATGCAGCCAGTTTAAATTTTCTAACTCCATCTCATTATTTAGTGGGGGAAGAAATTAAAGGTCCGTCTGAAGGAGCAGAGGAATCTAAACTGACATTAAAGGGACGTTGGGATATAGTTCAGAATTTAAAATTAAATTTGTGGAGAAGATGGCAAATAGATTACTTAAATTCTATGCAAGGGAGGACTAAGTGGAAAAGCTGCGCATCGAATATTAAAATAGGAGATGTTGTTATCATTAAGGAGGAAATCTTTCTCCATCTGTGTGGCCTCTTGGAAAGGTCGTATCTACCCATCCAGGTAAGGATGGAATAGTTCGGATTGTCACATTAAGGTATCCGACTACGTTAAAAATGCCATTTTCGGTCAAAAATCACATTTTCTTTTTATTTTACCATTTTAAAGTTCAAGCAATTAGCTTTCTAAATCTGTCTTTGTTTTGTTTGTGCGATAATTAGAAAAAAGTTACAGGTGTTCAAAATATTTTTACAGCTGTCATTCGAAACCGGAAGTGGTGAAATCGAAACCGGAAGTTGTCTGTTTAACATGCTTTTTACCGATAATTTTTGCAGTTTCTACCCATTATAATTTTAAAAACTATTTCTGACAATTTTTTTAATTATTTAATTGATGGGCAACAATTTCGTTTTTTTAATTCGACTCTTGCGATTGGCAACATTTGTTTCTTCTGACCTCACATGTTTTTGTTTTGATTTGCGTCTTACGAATTTTGATCCTAAATTTCTTCTAAAAACTTAACTTTTTTCGATTTAATTGTACAATTTTTGATCGTTGATTGTTTCTAGACATTCTGCTTTTAAAAATTCAAGTTATAATGGTTCATAAAACTATAAAATTAACTTCTTGAAAATGCAACAGTGGACTGGTAACAAAAACATTGGAAGTAGCAAATATTCAAAATTGTAATGAACAAAAACTGGATTGACTGAAGAATTTTTCACAGTGCAAAGAATGTTTTAATGGAACATTAAGAGGTTATGGAATATTTTATTTAAATATATTGGGAAGTATGTTTTTCTCAATTTGTGTTTCTTCAATTGTTTTGAGAAGAATCTGTACCTGCATGAAGATTACTTGTTTGGACAGACTTCTAATGTGACTTTAAAATGCTCCAAATGTACTTTTATTGTCAATTTTTCAGCTACTAAAAAGCTTAAAAACCAAACTTCAATTAATTTGCAAATTATTTGTGGAATGTGAGTTATTGGAAGATGACATTTGTCTGCGAAAAAGTTACGTGCTAAGCTGAATATGCCCTGTATGGAAAAGGAGCATATAGACTTTGTGAAAGAAATATCTTGGCTGCTGCTACATCAACGGCTAAAGATGTCATGAATGCTGCTGCGTTGGTAGTAAAAAGCATTACAAAATGTTCCAACACGTCAATTGGAGAATGTGGAATATCCGTTGACGACAGATACGTGGACATTCTTCCCTAAAAGTTTCTATAGCAACTTTATCCATCGCCACTGGGAAACTTCCAGATTAGGAAATGATGTCTAAGTTTTGTAGAATTCTAAATGTCTAGTCGAACATGCATGTTCCTGCATTCATCTGGTATTTACTTCAATCAAGGAATCTGTTAGTGCGTACAAAATCTTTGTATGATTTTATACCACGAGATCTTAAAATTATGTTGATTTCTATGGTGTGTGATGGTGATTCTCAATGATACCTTTTAGTTAAAGATCTATTTGAAGTCAACAGTGGCATAAAATGAGTGCCTAAGATACTTCTAAAAAAAGTGAGTATTCGGCAAAAAAAACTTAGAAAAAGCCAGAAAAACCTCGGTGGGAAAGAAAAACTTACCAGTGTTATGATTAATAAAGTTTAAAACTATTATGGCAGTAACACCAATCACGTCAAAGCTCTGCTAAGTGCAGCATTTTTTCTCGGTGGCTCTATCAGAGAGATACCCATGTATGCACCAAGCCCAATTGGAGCTGAGAGCTGGTGTGAGTATCAATGAAGAATAGCCACCGGAAAAAAATATATATAAATAAAGGTGTAAGCCTTTCCATGAAACTTTTAAATATTGTTAAACCTGTGTACACAAAGTTGTGTGATAAGCAGTTATTATAAAATTGCCTCCACGGTGTGACACAAATGCAAACAAATCATTTAACCCTCTTAGCGGTTTGAACGTCTTTTTCCGCACGTCTAGAGATGCTTCGAAAACGCACCACACGTCTTTTTCTGACTTCAAGAGAGTGCTTCAAAAGCGGGTAGGCCGTGTTTTCCTGAAATCCTTTCCCCTCTTTTATGGTTTAACACCATGAAAGATAATTAGGGAGGGTTGCGACGACACAATGGTCACTGACAGGAAGTTTTATGGCTCTCGGGGAACCCTGTGTTTTGACCCTGAAGCAATCGTAAAAAAGTTGGGAAGAATTTCTTTAGACCCCTTAGTGAACGAACTATAAGTTAGTGTTTGTAATTCAGCTTCATTTGAGATATTATTGGGTTTGAATTAAATAAATTCTTTTTGTACTTTTAGCAATTTAACTTTTTTTTATCAAGTTTTGAAAAATGTTCCAACGTTTAAATAAAATATTATATAACTCACTTTTGATTTTCTATTAATTTGAAGTTTTAATAAGTTGGGACTGTAATCTGCTATTTTATATAGTTGGACAAATAACTTTTTAAGTATATTCTCTTTGCTTGATTAACTCGTATTATTTTCTTCATCTTAAAATGATGAAACGGAAAATTAAGATTTTAAAATATATAAATCTCTATATAATATCTAGAACTATATTTAATTGCTTCATTTTTCTTCTCTTAACCAATGTTTTCAGTTTTTAAACCATGATTATTTCATTATAAGGTGTCAAAAAAGTTAATAAGAAACCGAACGCTTCAAATTTTAAAACCTTTTAAACTTTCCAACTACTAAAAATGTATAATTTTTAAACTTTTGCATCAAATTATTGGAAAAAATTCTTACGTTTTCATAAAAATAATAATGGAAAAACTAATTCAGAACCATTATTTTTTTTTAATTTTAAAGCCAGATGTTCAGGGCGCGTATTGTTACAATACACCAAATTATATTTGAATTAAAAAAAATGCTTGAGTTTCAGTTTACTTCAGAGAAAACATGAATGAGGGGTTTTTTTATACCGATTCATATTTTTAACCTCGAATATTTGAATAAATAGTAATTAAAAATATTCGGATGCATTTACAGTTGACATTTACGCATATAAATAAATATAAAGGTAAATTTTTAATTTTTTTTAAACATATTTGTTTATGCAAAATTTCTAAACATTTATTTTTTATAGCTAACTGAAGAACAAGTAATTAAAATCTGGATATCTATTATAATTAACATTCAGAAAATATCCAGATTTTCATACAAAACTAGGAATTTTATATTAGAAATTGTATTTGAAATTTCAGAAAAAAATATTTATGTATCGTGCACATACTCAGTTAAAAATTATTTACCATAAGTACTAACAATTCTTCGAATAAAATATTAAATTAAAATTTTAACATAAGAATCTTAAGCATTTGAATGCATTTCGTAAATTTCATACAATTCGGTTAGAACTGTATGTTAAGAGCAAAAGTTATGCTGAAAAATTTGATGAATATGCAATAAATTTTTAAGTAGAAGCAATACTGAGAAGCTAAAACACAGGAATGGAAAATTATGATCATATCTATAAGAGTTTTTGAAATATCTGTTTTAAAATTCAGAAAAATCTCTGCATTAAGTTATACTTAATATTAATTATAAAGTCAACATAAATATAATGTAATGTTTGAAGACGCGTTCATGTACTATTAAAAAAATTATAAAGGGCATTGTTGCGAATGTTAAGAATTTCAAATAATTTTAAATTCAGATTTTAACAGATTGACGTAGAAGAAAAAAAACGAACATCTAAATACATGATGCAGTCTGCAATACATAACCTTGATAAACAGAAGACGGCATTTTCACTTGCTAGAGCAGAGCTGGTTTAGGTAGGGGTGAGCTGGGCAAAAAGTGAGGGCCCAGCGGTTTTGACGGGTGCCGCACAAGAAATTGCAGTTTTCAGGAAAAATCATAATAATTACAAATATAAAAATAAGTCTTGCAGTTTTTTCATACATTTTTATTAACACGAATTGGGAATTGATTTCTAATATACTTTCCCCTCAGGGGGCTCTCCTTCTTTAGGTGAGTACGGGTGTCACAATCCCGAGGTGGCCTAGTGATCTTTTCCTTTTTCCACGGGGTTTACTGTCTTTGGTAAACACGAGCTTCACGAACCCGGGGTACCCTACTGATCCTTCTCTATTTTCGACTCTCTTTCTTGTCATTCAATTCATTCTTTCTTTCTCTCTTCCCGTCTAGACCACAGATATTAAAACAAACGTTTGGCGCAGTATAGCCGAAATCGGCTCTTGCGCCAATAATCCCCAAAATCACTCACTCCAATATACTTTGTTGTGTTTCACAATATTTAAGGTAACAAACCATAGTCCTTCAGATATATTTGTTCTACTTTTCGTAAGCCGTACTCCTATTAAAACTTGTGCTTCCGAAATACACCTTCTGTAATCTGAAGAAATTATATAAACTATAACGGTTAATTTTAATTTATGCAAATTATTAAATGTTCCTATTTAGCCATTTCCGTCCAAACAGTTTACATATGAAAAAAATATTCGGATTCACCCATTCATTAGGAAATTGTATGATTCCAGCAATAAGTTTTATTTTTTACCGAATAGTATTGCGTCACTTCGGTGATACCTCTAACAGAAACGTTTATATGCTATCGATTGCAAATTAAACATTTTCCCTTCAATTGTGTTTATTTCAGAATGATCTTTGATTTATTTTATTCATGCAATACAAGATTTAAATAAATTACTTTTTTCTTGTCAAATGTATTTGCTTAATAATATATATATTTGTGTATTATATTAAAATTTTGAACTACCCAAAATTATATGTTTTTGTTCCTCTAAAAACTCTTAGTATTTTAGAAATGGTCTTACAATCCGTGTACGGTTTATATGTTCTAAAATGAAAAATATATTTTTATAACTGAATTTTTGTGCCTCGTTTATAAAAATAAAATATTGCTTTGGGCTATAGCTTATAAATGTACTTAAATAAGTGGAGGAACAGTATTTTCACATAATATGAATATTTTTGACTGGAGTAAGTCAGATATTTATATTTCAGTTTCTTTACAATTTGAATAAAAGTTGTAAGCAATTTTATGAAGAGGATATTGAGTATAAACTACTTGGCTATTTAAAAGTAAAATGTTTTATTTTGATACCCCACAGCTCACATTCTAAAATAAGACTCATTTACAATCATATGATCAGCTTTGGTGATATTTAAATTTTCAAAAATACGTACATGTACGAAAACATTCTTTCAAAACCATACATCACATCTCATTCTCTGTCTTCTCCACAGCAGGCATTATTTTTTTATACTCAAAAAATTGAATACAGCATTTCCGAATGTTATTTTTTTTAAAAATTAATATGAATACACTGCGGAATTGTCGGTTAGCTTCACTGAGCAAAATTGTTTTAAGTGTACTGTTTTGAAAGACAAAATTAATTGGGAGAAGTTTTTCTCTCATTAGAATTTGTAATGATTGAATTGTGGGAAAGTTGTATTTATCGGTAAATTTTCCGTTAACACTAAAGAAACAGAAAAATAAAAAATTAAATTTTAATAAAAAATGGTTAGAAATACTTTTACATTTTGAAGAAAAATATATTCCCCCATTAATTTTTTCCGAAAAATTAATTTAACATAAAAACATCATTTATAGGATTAAAATATATATAAATTAAATGTATTGAAATCCCTCTTTATGTTACTTTAAATTTAAAATATAATTGAATAGAAGAAGATTGATTTCATTTCATAAACATAATCATCGTATGTAACGATAGTTCATTTATTCTCTTATTGTTTAAAAAGAGAGAGAGAGATGGTCAATTTTACTCTTTTTTTACATAGTTACTTTTTAAAAAAAAACATTACGATGTATTTGTGTTTTCTTAGTTTCTTATTCCACAATAAATACAAGGTACTTTTTCCTGGTTTAAATCGTTAGTGCAAAATAGTTTATTTTTCTTAAATTATTTTTTTTTTAAAATTTTGTTTTGTTTATAAAATAAACAAGTATTTTTCAACTTTTGTAACAAGTTTCTTTCTTTCGAGTTTTTATTTTTTTTAACTCTTTACTTTTATTTTGACTTAACCGATCAAACAACCACTGGACTCGCTTTTTCAACTCAAAATTCGCACAAGGCAACGTCACAGCTGTGAACGAGTTTTCTCCCGGTTTTAAAGCAACAAAGAGGCCGAACTGAGTAATAAAATCTCCCATCCTGTAGACCTCCCGTGAACTTTAAGGGGGAAAGGAATTAAATGTGTTGCACTTTCGAAGGAATTCTCAAGAAAGAAGAGTAAACGCTTTCGGAATGATTTTTCAGGACAAGGCCAAACACTCAGAGGGTTAACGCGTTTTTTTGGCAAATTGTTCCGAAAGAAACTTTTTGAGCTGAAAACATTTTCTTTGGGTACCCATATTGCTGTCATTATTTTTAACAAAGCTTTTATTTGTTTGTTAGGTAGTTTGAAAGCTTTTGGCATAAATTCAAATTATTATACACTGCGTGATGACAGATTTCTTGCCATCATTCGCGCAGTGACTCGAAACAACATTCTTTGCCTTTTTAAAAAACAGCCAGAAAAAAAATATAGGGCCCAAAGAAAGTGAAAATTTAACAAAATACCAAAGAGTGGAGGTGTTAAATATAAATCATTAGAGTTTTAGTAATATACTTGTGATATTTTGTTTTGAAATTACATTTATAAAGTTTAAATGGATTTTTCTCAAAACTGTTTTTTTTGCAAATTCCTTGATATTTCAAATGTGATATCTAAAGAGCCAATAGAGATACTTGTATGAAATTTTACACAAATGTTATTAATAGTATTATCTTGAGGTTGGACTACCAGCTAAGAAATTGAACAATTTTTAGTGGTTTTATAGTTGGATTTCCTTATAAAAGCATCGAAAATTTGAATGAAATTCATAGGTTGTAGCTTCGATTAGCTATAACTTTTGCTTAAAAAAAATAATTTAAAACTTGTAGTACAACCTCTAGAAATGTGTTTGAAAAATGTGCTGCAGCAATTTTTTTGTAAAATATAAATTATTTTTAAAAATAGAGCCTTTGAAAAAATTTTAATTTTAAATTTTTGTAAATTTTAATGTATGTATATTATTTATAACTGTATTTTTTATCATAGTGCAAAAAATGAAATTGAAAATGTAAAATTTTTAGTGAATTTTAGAAAAATAAAAAAATAGGTCTCCGAACGTAGTTGGCTACCTTAAAAACTACGAAGGGACTGTATCAAAGACCTATTGTTAAGCTATGTGTATTACCTGTGCATCTAGAATAAATTCTTGATGGGTGGGAGTTATGTTGTAATTTGCATATTGTTCTTTATTTTATTATTTTTGAATGTCTAATTTGTATGGCAACGACAAACCCAGATTGCTCCCACTATTTATACTTGTGCATCTGGCACCATAGTCTGTTAAATGAATTGCGGAAATTAAAAGAGAATGAACTACAGTTGACTGGTTTTTCTTTTCGTCTTGGATTACTCTCAAAGTCCGTACACATGGTCAAGTGACGAGGATAACATCTGAACTGGTACCCACTCTCCTATCTCACACACCACACCAACGAGATGATGTTTGAGCTCTCGACAGATTTCCCTTGCATCGCTCTCCTACACAGCGGGTCTTCAGCGGTACCTTGACCACAAGGCTACCGCGGCTACTCTAAGGAATATATAAGATTAATAATTAAAAAAAACTTTAAATATTTTTACGATACCCTTAAAATTTCAGACTTTGAAAAATTTGATTGATTTTAAATACATTTTTCTGTGTAATATTATTTTTAAATTATAACTTATGTACTTTAAATGTATTTTTTAAAAATTTGAAACTGCTTGTTTTATTTTATTAATTTTCATGACATTCTTTTAAAATAAAATACATTTATTTAATACATATTTTCCAAAAGCGCTTTTGGAGTAGATTTGTCTCTATAAATCACTTTCAAAAATTTTAAGTTTTCATATATACAGTGGTTGCCAGATTGTGGAGATATTTTTAAATTGCTACGTTTTTCATGTTTGTATGCTTATAGAAAAGGTTAATTTGGGCTAAATGCAATGTCTTTAATATTATTTTAAAGAATATTCGATTCTGAATTTAGTACAAAAAACAAAATGTTTATGTTTGCAATGTAAAAATAGTTATGCAACAATAAATATCGGCTTACATTAGATACTGGTGATAGCAGTGATTAAGGGGATTGGCTTTATTTTTTATTACAGCTTCACATTCATGTTTCAATGAGCTGAAAATAGTTTTAAGCTCTTCCTTCGTTATTACATGATGTCAGAAAGCAATTATATCATCAATAAGTTAATTTTTATTTTATGGGTACCTTATTTGGGCAAGAGGTTTTTAACGGTACCACAAGTTTTCAATAGCATTGACATCAGGACTGTTTCCTAGCCAGAACGACAATGATATTTCGTCATGAATGAATGACATCAAATAAAAGAGTAGATTAGACACCTAGAAAGAGATATTTTATAAGAAAGTGGTCTTTCCTACGCTAAAAATTGCAAGTTAGGTGTGTGGTTCAGTGACTACATCCGGAGATTGAAATTTTTGCATAAGATGTCACGAAGACAAATTTAGTAAAAAATAAAGCAGGAAAAGTTCGAAAAAGACGCATCCTATCTGTTAATAACAGAAGAAAAAAATTATATGTCTCTAATGTAGAAGAATGTCATCAATGGCCCAGAAGTGATTTGAATGATGCTGGTGTTTCTGTCAGTTCAAAAACTATCAGGAAAAAATTAGCAGATGTTCAACTAAGAGTTAGAATTCCATGAAATAAGCCTTATCTCAATTTACAGAAGCTTTAAAAAGGCTTACAGTAGTCAAAGGACACATTAATTGGACAAATGGTTAGTGGTCACTAGTTATACGGAGGGATGAAACTAAAATATATCGTTATTAGGTAGTGATGGCCAAAAATATATTAGACACAGAATAGGAGAAATATTACATCGTGACTGCATGCATCCAGGCAACTGTGAAGTACCCACATAGTTTTATGATTCGGTCATGCATATCAGCAGATGGTATTGCTCGTCTTCATATCATCGTGGTACAATGAATGTCAGGAAATACATTGTGGCACCATTCTAGAACCCAAACTTCTGCCTTCCATCGGAGATCTATTTACGAACAATGCTTCATTTATTTTTCAGTAAGATTCTGCTGCTTGCCACAACGTAAAGTAATCGAAAGTCTGGTATCGTTCTAAGATCATTGAGTCGTTGTCCTGTCTAGGAAACAGTCCTGCTCTCAATGCTATCGAAAACTTTTGGTACCGTTTGAAGACTTTTGCCCAAATGTGGTACCCATGAAATAAAAAGAATTTATTGAGGATATAAAAAGTGTATTTAAGAACGAAGGAACAGCTTGAAACTATTTTCAGCTCAGTGAAACATCAATGTGAAGTTGTAATAAAAAATAAAGGCAACCCCACTAACCACTGATAACTCACTACTATCACCAGTATGTATATATATATATAATGCATATCGATAGTTATTGAAGCATAACTTTTTTTGCATTGCAAATATTTACATTTTCCCTTTCTGTATTGAATTTAGAACCGAAGTTTATTTAATATTATACAAAAAAAAATTTACATTTTGTACAATCTAACGTTTTCTATAAGCATATAAACTTGAAAATCAAAACAATTTTTAAAAAAAGTGTCCAAATTTATTGCCACCACTGTATATATATACATATGACTATTCAAAAATGCATTGGAAGAATCTTTTATTTTGTAGCAGTCGTTGGAAGAATGACACTTTTGATATCAAATTGCACATTTAGTCATTTTAATACACTTAAAAGTACAACCCAAAAACCAGTAGACGAACACGCATGGATAGTTGGAAAATACACGTGAACATTTTTATTTTCCAAAGATATTAGCCTTTATAGACTTTTTAACAGGAAGCTTTCAGAAACAAGAATTCCGTTAATGGCATCTGTGATTTTTCAGAACACGCAGATGATGTTACATTACATCCTTTTTTTCATTAAAAGAACAATTAAGACACTTTTTGGACGATAAAGCTGTGGTAAAAAAGGATTTTTTTTATTCGATGGTTAAACTAAAAATTTAACTATCAGGCGAAGTCTTGGAGGACTCAAAAGTAATACGAGTTAAATAAAACTCATTGAGAGGCTTAAATTATTATTATTTTAAAATTATGCTATAAAAATTAATAATCAAATTTTTAAAGGCATGGCAATCCTAATAATTATTGTACTAAATTTGAAAATTTATAAAAATAAAGTAAAAAATTTATATATATATATATATATATAAAATTTGTACCAACTCTTAAAAGCTATTTATTTCATTTTTCTGCAAAATACTAAATTAATTTTAGTTAATTGATTCTTATAATTGTTATATTTCTATAACTATCATCTTAAATATCTTTGAATAATTTTTATGAAATACATTGACGCATCGTGCAAAACACCCTGTATATAGGATTTGAAATATTAGGAGAAAAATATATTTCCATGTGTACAACGATGTTATTAATCATATTAAATCAATAATTTCAAACCAATTCTTAAGGAGATTTTTCATGCACTTATTGTCATCCAATTTGAATGCATGATTTATACATAATTCAAAATTTTCAAAGAGCTACACTTAATCATTGGATATTTATGTTAAAAGTTAAACATGAAAATTAATCATACTGCAGTATGTGAAGTTTTTGAAGCAAAATATCTGTATCGTTTTCTTTCTCTTTTTTTTGTGTCTTTCTTCTATTTTTCGTAGAATATTAGTACCAAAAATTTATACAAAAAAGGCTCAGAAAGAATTTATATCTTCAACTATCATCCATGAAATATGCAGTATAAGTACATAAGAAACTATGCATAGCCCTAAATTCATATTCCTAAACCTAAGATTTTGCTATTGTATCCCTAATTTGTTAACTAGTAGGGATACAATAGGGTAAATCCTTATTTCTTTCCTTCTGTTTAACATTAAATTAGAATTACTTTAATAAAGATTATTATTTTTAATACATATATATATATATATATATATATGTGTGTGTGTGCATACGTGTGTGTGTATTTCATTTTAAATTTTTTATGTAAAATTAAATCGATTAAACTATCTTCATTTTTTTCTTTGGCTTAATTACATTGGCACGAGTAATATATACTGCTGTTTGCAAAAAATGTAACACCATGAAGGAATCATAAGAATTAAATAAAACTTAATGCATAAGCGACTTTAATTAGTACAAATAAATCACGAAATTTTCAACAACAAAAAACAATATTAAGTGTCCGAAATCAGTATTTGGTGTAGCCACCACGCGTTGCAGCAAGTGCTGCTACGTGACGTGGCATGGAGTCAAACAGATTTTGAATGTCTGCTTGTGAAAGAGAATTCCATATTGCGTGTATGCGCAACTAAAGTCCATCTTTTAAAGCTGCAGGACGTGGATCACGAGCGAGACTCCAACCAACCAAATTCCGAACGTGCTCAATAGGCGACATATCCGGCGAATAAGCAGGCCAAGGAAGAAGTTGCATATGTTGGGTTGAACAGAATTCTCGAAAAGTTTTCGTAACGTGTGGGTGGGCATTATTCTGCTGAAAGAGAGTTACATGGATGTCTTGAAGGAAGGGAAAGACTTCGGGCTGTAGCACTTCACAGACGTACCTATTGATAATGAGATTACCCTCAATTCGTAGCAAATTGGATCGTGCATGATATGAAATCACACCCCAAACCATAACTCCGGGTGTTAGGCCATCATGTCGTTCGATAACGCACTCTGGAAGACAGCTTCACCGGCATAGCTTGTAACACAAATGAGGCCATCATGGTCCCACAAATAGAATCGTTATTCATCTGAAAAGACAACTTGGTGCCCATCAACCTGCCACGTTCCTTGCTCATGAGCCCATTGCAGACGCAGCCGTCGATGGTTTGCCGTGAGGGGGATCATGTATAACGGCACCCTTGTACGCAATCCACGGTGCAGCAGACGTCGACGAATTGACGAAGCCGATATTAGTACACCTTTAGGAGTAGACAAACGTGCTGCCGACTGTCTTGACGAATCTGTACGTTCATTCACCGCCATGTGGAGCAGATGTCGATCGTCGCGAGCTGATGTCACTTCCCATCGCCCTTCGCAAGTTTTTCAAGTTAATCGGTGCTCGTTGGTCCACTGCTTCCAAACTCGCATGTCTGTGGAATTGTTCCTCTTCACACGAGCTCCTATTACGAGATAGAAAAATACTCCTTTTCGACGGCAGATAATCCTTTCCCCGATCAAATTCCGTAAGTTGTTGGAATTTCTCCTTATTTCGTCGTGGAGGCATTCTTAGATCTCAGTAAACATTTGCCACTAAGAAATAATCATTAACTATTTTCAACGTCCTGCTACAGCCCTCTATTTATACGCTTTCAGCATCAGTTCAGAGGGTGCTGTGCATGCCACACATGCGCATTGGCTCTGAAACTTTACTACTTTTCGTAACATTCTATAATTGGTAATGCTGCACAGTTCATTTAATTCTGATGATTCCTTCATGGTGTTGTATTTTTTTTTCAAACAGCACTATAGCTGACTTTTAACTGATTTTTATGTGCTCTTTCGAAATGATTCGCCCCCTTGTGAAGATATGTATTTTTTATCTCTCGTAATATCGTACTCTATGAGATTGAAATTTCCCAGACATTGTATTTTATTCCATTTACACACGCAAAAGTTTCAAAATTTTATTAAAAAAAACCCACTTCGTTTCAATTTATTTCAATATA
>BMAO01000415.1:0-38073 GCA_019973975.1 Trichonephila clavata | reverse complement strand
ATCTGAAAAATGTGAAATTAATTCATACTTTTTTCTTCTGAAAACCGTAGTTGTTAATTAATGCACACCAATGAAGAAAAAGTTATACATATTTCTCGCATATATGCAAACAGTTCTTTTTTTAAAAATATATTTCCCCTCAAACATTTATATAATTATATTACTTAAAATGAGTTAATTGATATTAAGGTGACATTTTTCGAATAGAACCAAAAACAGTTTCCAGCTGCAATTAAAAGATTTTTTATAAAAATATTACCTGATGTTTCGTTGCAACAAAAGGGCATACAGCTGCGATGGCGAAGTAGGAGGAGCAGCGGTTGGAGGAAATGCAAGATTAGGTTCTCTAGGTATACCACCTGAAAAAAAAAACTAAATTATAGCGAATCATATTTAATTTTTTTAATTCGGAATAAAATATGATTTTTGAAACATAAAAAAAAAATTGTATTTTTTTATAGTGTACTCACGCCAGAAAATACTTTTTAAAGTCAATTCAATAAGAAATTTTTTAAATATATTCCATCATGCATTTTTTCATTGAATCGGTATTATATAATTAGATATTATGAATTGTAATGATTTATGTGTGAATTTAAAACTATACGAATAAAATATATAAATATAGTTTCTGTATTGATATCAATAATCTGAAATTTGCTAAGGCGATTTTAGAATAAAATAAAATCATAATTATAGTTACTTTAGTTTAAAATTGAATAAAAATCTTAATAATTTTATAAACAAAACAATGTTATAACAGTATTAAATTTCTATGAAAAGATCTTAATATGATAAGACCGAAAGATTTGATCTTAAACAATAACAAACATTAATAACCCTAAATGCGAAACACCAAGTAATTTTTAAACAGTAATCAAATTATAAGTTATAAGTATCACTTATCAAATAAAGATATCAGAATGCTATGGTTTGAAAAAAAAAGAACAATAAATTTTTCATGTACATTTACAGTTAGAATTTTTATAGAAAAAGTAAGTAACAGAAAAATATTTTGCTTAACTTTTTTAAAAACATAATTTTTTTTTCCAACAAAAAAAAACAGAAATTTTTAAAAGTTTCCAAATTTTTTTTTAAAAATCTACATTTTCATATTTTTTTGTAAATTTATAGATAAAATTCTTATAGAACGAGTAATAATTGTTTAACTTCTTTTTTTTTTTCTTAAGAAAAATTCTATCAACAGAAAAAACGATAATTTCTTTTTCACAATTCTGTTTTAAGAACAAAATAGAGAAATAAAATAGTTCGCAGATTTTTTCTTCCTTTCATATTTTCAACCGATCGATTTGTTCACTTTACGAACAAATATAGTTTACTTTCTTGATCAAGTATACCTTTCCTTTAATCGTTAATACTTATATATTTTTAAAAAATCGTGCATTTTTTTCTACTGACGATTTTTTTCACAAAGAGAAAATAAAAAACTACGTCAAAGATAAGTTTCGTGATCCTGAATTATGGACCACTGAGTTTTCAAGTCTTAAAACTCGAATCTTTTCAAAACAAGAGTTGTGTCCCAAAGCAACCATCACTAATCTCTGGGTAATCTAACTCTAAACATTCACAAACTAATAAAGCATGCTCTGTTTTAACAAAACCTTTACGAACATACCTTCTGGCAGTGAAGCCGTCAAAGGAATTTAACAGCAAGATCAAAAAGCTATTCTTAGTTTATTTTAGTGGGTGGCATAGACATTATTGCAGCGGAACTTAAAGCATTTCTCTCTGTGTGACAAACAGATTTATCAATCTTATTCTACTTCTGGTTAGCAAAAATAAATAAAAGAACAAAAACTAAGGCATCACAAGGTAAAATATAACATTCGTCCATTTTATATGAATAAAAATATAAAGATGATAAACGTATGTATTGATTTCTGTACATTATAAAAAAGATTTCAAAAATGCTCATTTTGAAGCTTTAGAACACAGGTTCTCAACCTTTTTTGAGCTGGTGCCCCCTTTTCTAGTAAATATTTTGGTACCACCCCCTTTTCTACTGAATATTTCGACATCGCCTCTTCCCACTCTAGACAAATAACTGTGTACATAATACATGGGGAAAACAAGAGTTAAGTTTTTAAAAATATCCTATTACTAATAGAATATATTTTTTAATTTAATTTTTTTTCTAAAGCCCCAATTTTTTACTTGCGAATCTGAAATAGCTATTGCCACAAATATATTTAAATGTGTAATATTATATATTTTAGTCATAGTTAGGAAAGTGTTGGAACTGAAACACTACTGAATTTCTTCTTCCTTTAAAAGAGTGGAATAAAAGTTTTAGCATACCTGTTATAAAGACAGGCAGGGGTTTTATTGATACGCAGTAATTCATAATAAACTATTGCTCAAAATAAATATAAATTGACAGTTTCAGTCTTTAAAGAATCACACGTTAATTCCTGGTTAAAATATTTAATTATGTTTCTTGGATAATATATGTAATGAAATGCAGTGGACGAAACATTTTTCCTACTGCTCACAGACAAAGACAACACGTACACTACAGAAAATAAAATTTATTATATCATTCACTTTAATGTAGGTCTGAATGTAATGTAACCTTTAAGTTTTTCTTCCACTTAATGAACTATCGAATTATGTGAATTTTCGTACATGTGATATTGAAATGATTTAAATGCATACAATCAACATAAGGTAAATAGTATTAAAGTTTACTTTTGTTAGTACTAAATCAATACGTTTTATTAGACTTTTTACACTATATTTGGTTAATCTGCCCAATCCCCTCTGTGGCATCTCAACGTCCCCTAATTTTTTCTGGGTCTTTTACTGCCCCCCTGAAAGCCTCAAACGCCCACAAAGAGGTGTTATCGCCCACGATGAGAACCTATGTTTTAGAATAATTAAGCTTGCTTATAAAAAGTTATCAAACAGTGATTAATATTACTAAAATAATTATAACAAAGTATAAGCTCTCAAACAGGTACAATAAACTTGTAACACAATAAATTATTAATAAGGATACAGTTTTCGTATTATCCAAATAAACTCGATTGGCTGAATTCATTACGTCATAGTCATATGATTAATGCAATTTGCAATTAAGTGATCCTGCGCTTCGCTGGTGCCTAACTTTTGCTTTTTGTAGAAACTTTCCTTTTACAAGTAATATAAAATTTTTTTTTAAAAAGTTAATTTCTTCTTAGGTCTACACAAATAAAAATTTTACTTTACTTTTCATTAAATAATTACAATTAATATAAATATGTATATACATATGGCAGAACCACAATATAAAGCGGCAAAATAGAAAAGCGATTTTCCATTCTATATTTGGTGTAGGACCATTATTTTTGTTTGTTACTATTTATTCATTCATAAATCACATTCTCAGAAATTAGGGGCCGCGGTAAGGTAACGGACTCGTGCCTGGAGTGTCATGAGTTCCAGCCCAGTACCACTGAAGACCGCCGTGTAGGGGAGCGAAGCACGTTAAATCTGTCGAGAGCTCAAACGTCCTCCGTTGGTTTTACGAGGTCCGTTGCCAAAAGCCCTCGTGTATAGCTGAACAGTGCAATGTTAATATTCACTCACTCAGAAATCAGGCCATCCCAGGTAGAATTCAAACCCACGACCTTTGGATCAGAAGTCCAACGCGCAATTTATTGCGCTACAGGCACACAAAGAGCGATTTTCCTTTTTATATATGGTGTTGGACTATTATTTTTGTTTGTCACTATTCATTAATTAATTAAATTTAATAAATGAATTAATATTTGAAAAAAACTGTATTAACATCAAGTTGTCATCCATTGTTTTAAAAAATGTATTTGAACTTGAGTGGATGAATAGAAAGTATCTTATTAACTATTGAAAATTTGAGCAAGAAATACATATAAATATATATAGGGAGAGTGTGAACTAATAGTAGGAATTGAAAAAGTATATATTTATCAACAATAATAACGCACTTTGGTAAACAAAATGCACTTGAATTAAGAGTTCAAGTGTAATATAAGATTCTTTTTTGGGGGGGGGGGGATTTTGAAAAAAATTTTGAAGAATCTTAAAATACTTGAACATCTTTACCAAGTTAAGAAAATTTGAAATTTTGTAAGTAGAACAACGAAGTCTAATGTCAGTTTTAAATTGAATGGAGAACACGTTATTGTACCTATCTTCCGACAGTCATTAATTTAACTCGTTGTATCATTGTGGCAAGTAAAAAGAGATTAATAGTTTAAAGCAATGATTATTCAAAGAGCCGTCAAAATAAAAATTATTATTGTATAAATCGATACAATAAATTTCAGATATAATAACAATGGTTTTAAAAATACACTGCAGAATTTTTTTTCTTCTTAATAGTTTAAATGAAAATAGCATAGAAAGGAAGAATTAATAAATATTTTTTAAAGTGAAAGTTGATTAAAACTAATGTAAAACACAACTATTATCATCATGAATAGATAATTAATAATTTAATAATAAAGTATATAATTTTCATGATATAAAATTGAAGGAAATAAATCCACACAAACATTATTTATGAATTCCATGAAAAATATATAAATTATTCAGAAAAAAATAATTAACAAATGTATTTTGTAAACTTTCAGAAATTGAACAAAAAAAATTTTAAATTGTTGATTTCCTAAATCAATATATTATATTACATTTTTGGCAAATTGTTAAAACAATTTTTTTAAAAGTACACACTTTTCCGAGTTTTATTACTCTCTTATCCTCGTATTTTACAAGATAAAAATAAGTGCTAGAACGTTTAAATACAGTTAATTACGTGTGGCAGCACTAAATATAAATATGAAAATAATAATCTATTATTTAAATAAAATATGAATTATATAAATACAAGGAAAATTAAAACTTATAAACAAAAATACAACATACGAATAAAAGTAAGCTGTTTTCTATAGAGCGGTCCATAGGAAATGAAAAATAAAACGAACACAAGAGTTCCAAAAAAGTAATTTCTATAAAAAGCTCTCTCTTTGGCAACTGACTATTTTTATTTCGTGGAGCTTTTGAAGCAGAATAGTTACAATGCCTCAACCGACAGCATTTTTTTTCGAAAGTAAACAAGAAAAACATAACAGAGTTAAAGTATTTAAAGGACAAAGGCGAAGGAAGTATCACTTAATGCAGTTCCTAGCTACGGGGCATTTACCTCGTCGTACATTAAGGAAGGGGTGGGGGAAGAATTAAGAGAAAAAGTATAGCAAAATTTTATCACACAGATGTAACTGAAAATGACATAGTTGTTTCCTTTTATGTTTCTAAATTTTATACACTAAACGAGCATATTATTTACAAAATTACAAGGTTATTATTGTGTGAAAGTATTTATTGAAATACATTTGGTCCATTGGAAGAGTATTTAAATAATAGTCTTTGAACTCTCTAAAGCTATTGAAACTCTACAACAGGGGTCGGCAACCTTTTAGCTGTGGCGTGCTAAACCAATCTACCAATATGATTCAGCGTGCCACATAGTAGGAGATTTTTGAAACAATTCAATTCCCGTGGTGATACACGCAGAATAGAGGTCAATAATTTAGATGTACAGTTTCATAATATATTAATTTTGTATCATTTAAAGATATTTATTATCATAAAAAATAAAGAGCATAAAATATAACTATTTCTTCAACAAAAATAAAAATTGTTCATATATTACATATTTTTAAACATGTTTATTAAAATAAGAAATAGACAACGCAAACGTGTTTCCCTTCATTACAGTTAAATAAAAAGCTAAATAAAATTTTTATTACAAACCCAGTGTTTATCCCTTTCTACTTTCATATCGCATAATCAAGTGTATAATGTGAGACTTTCAATTTGACACGATTCTGAGCACTCAGTTGTTAACAAATTCTTTGCGGACTCCAAATATTTTTCATACGATCAAAGATTTGATCACTTACATAAGTAGAACCAAAAGCGAAAGCAGAGTATACACGCACAATTTTCTCTCTTCAAACATTTGATTCTCTCCAGCAATGACATTGAAATAATTTACAAAATAACTGTAGATTTATCTATAAAGTTATCTTTCAAATTTTTTCTTGATTACGTAAATGTCTATAATTCTGAAGATGTTTGTCAAACAAGATCCATTACAAGTTCATCAAATTCTATCCACTCAAAATTGATAAATTTATAAAGTAGTATAGAGTGACACTGAGAATTGACCCACGTGCCACATGTGGCACGCGTGTCATAGGTTGCCAACCCCTGCTCTACAATCTGTTATTCATGCTCTTTGCATGACATCTAAAAGTTTTTGACAATCGAATTGCTAAAATAATCCAGTTGAATTAAGTTGACATAAAATTGTGACCATATTCAAATCAAATTAAAAAGTACATTTCATTTTATTCATTAAGTCTCATTAAAGCTTTGTTTCAAAGGAATAAATATCTCAGAGGGTGAGGTGAGAATTACCGTATTTACTCGAATCTTAAGCCAGTTGTTTAATGTTTCTGAAAAACAGGTGCGGCTTAGAATAGAAAGCAAAACATTTGTTGGATGAGGAAAATAGAGTTTCCACCCTTTTCAAAGGAAAAAATGTAGCTGTCCATTCTGGCCACTTGCAATGATGATTTATCCCATTCCGCTGTTTATCCCCAATATTCAGTCTATCTAAAATATTATTGGCTGTTGGTATTTAGGAATTTTTTTAATCACCTAAACATCAATGATTTCGCTAGCGTCAAGACGAGTTCACTGTGACGCAAGTATGATAAGCGAGACTCATTTAATATGCAGAAAAAGCAAACAGAGCATCGGCTACTGAAAAAAAATTGACACGAATGAAACAAATGTACGCCGATGGCGTAAGCAAAATAATATAATTTTTGCTTGTAAATGTTCAACAGTCTTAAATAATTCTCTTACATTCTTTTTAAAAAATGTAGCATAGTAAATGTATTGAATGGCACGGAAGACGAAAACGTGAGGGAAAATGGTGACGCCGACACCAATTCCGAAGTCAGCTGTGATAATGGGAGGGACGAATCATTTTCGAAATATGATACTGACGAATAGAGTAATTATAGGTTTTCATGTAATGTATTTGAAAGTTTTTAAATACTCCGGTAAAATAAATTATTAACTTATTATTTTTCATTAAAAATTTCTTTTTAAATTTCTGAAGTATAGGATATCGAACGATTTTTTCCCCAAAAACTTTCAGAAAATCGGGGGTGCGGCGTAGAATCAATGACAACATTTTTTCGCAAAAACATTGAGAATTTGGGGAGCGGCATTAATATGGTGTATAAACGTCACAAAACACAGCAATACGTGGGATATTGGCGACGGACGTAGTAATTTTGAACCATGCTCAAGGATTATGAATCTCAATCTAGATTCATAAGTACGAAGAATAAATAAAACAGTACTTGAATAAAAATTTTCAATTTAGTTTTCTTTGATGCCACGAACGACATAGAAACGATTTGTCGGATTTATACTACATTTTATTCCTAAATCAATAAAGTCTTACAAAAATAATTAAGAACTATACTCATACGTTCCTGCGGACCAAGGAATTTTGTCATATTAAAATAATTTATTGCTATTCATTACCGTACGAAGCTTTTCAAAGTAATTACATATTCTATCATATATTCTACCTTATTTTTACAATTATACTTCTTAATCAATGTAATATTTTTTTAACAATAGATAACTTAATTCTTTGGCAATTTTTGGACTCGAATGATTAAAATATATTCTGTCGCCTTCGAAGTTAGTTTTTATTTAATACGCTTACTTACATTTTCATCACATTTTTAAAAAAAAATTTGGAAACAATTATTATGATTATTATTATTACATTAGATATCACCAATAACCATTTTTAGCGCGTTTTTCACGTAGTGGAACAAAAGCGCTATTAGGACGCAAATTTCGTCTTCGTTCCATATTTTGTCGTACCTTTTTCTCAGCCAATAAGCAACCCATTGACCTCGGGTTTTCGGCATTGGGTCGCATTTGTGCCCTAGATGAGCCAAATAATATTTAAATTTAACCATTTTTAATTTTTTTATTTTTAAAAAATTTCTTTTTTAAGTACAGTACTACTTTTTGTTAGTAAAAAGTTCATTAGTTGCATTATTGTAAAATACAACATGTGAACAACGCGCTAAAATTACTTGGCCATGCCAATGATTGATATCTTGTTTTAAATACAACTGTCTTATAGAAAACATTCGTAAGCAGAAGAAAAACCATATTTCCATTTAGTTGATATTTTTAATGAATATATTGTTTAAGCCCTTTATTTTGCCTCAAAAATATTAGTAACACGAAAAGCAAACATTTTTCCAAATACATGACAATAATGTGACATTTTCTGCGCAAGAATTGTCACCCATCTATCTATTCTTCGATTCACTCACTCACAGAGAGAGAGAGAGAGAGAGAGAGAGTAATATTTACGTCGCACGAGAACTAATGGCGACGGATCTAGTAATTTTGAACTATGGTCAAGTAACGAGGACGACACCTGAGTTTTGGCACCCCTTATCCAAATTTCCACAACACACCAATAGAAGGAAGTTTGATTCTCGACAGATTTAACGCCCATCAGTTTCCTCTGCACTGTGGGTCTTCAGTGGTCTGAGCTCGAACTTATGACATGCCAGCCACGAGTCCGTGAGTGAATATTAACGTCGCACTGTTCAGCTACATGAGGGCCTTTGGCGACGGACCTCGTCATTTTGAACCACGGTCAAGTGACGAGGACCACACTTGAGCTGGCACCCGCCTCTCCTAACTACCACACCACACCAACGGGAGGACGTTTGAGCTCTCGACAGATTTAACGGCACTGCGCTCGAACTCACGCCACACCGGCCACGAGTCCGTTACCTTGGCCACTAGGCTATCGCGGCCACCCACGAGTCCGTGACTATGACCACTAGGCTACCGCGGTCACCCACGAGTCCGTGACTATGACCACTAGGCTACCGCGGCCACTCGATTTACATGGAAGATAGGTTCCTAGGAAAACACGCAACTCGAAAACAAACTAAAAAATGAGCCTAATTCAGTCATTTATTTCAATTTAAAATAAGACTAATTTTTAGTTGTATTGGCATCCACTGGAATCCGCTTCAGAGAGGTGTCTTTTAGTCATATCATTCGTGTTTTTTCCATCCTTTCCATTGAAACATATCTTACGCATATAGCTATGCTCATACTCGCAGAAGATCCAGTTATTCCACTTTTTCTAATTGAGTCATCTTTTTCTTAAGGTGGCTTCATTTGAGGAATTAATTTAGCAACATTTGTTGTTCTTACTCCATTATGAAGACGATTGGAAACTTTCATTTTTTAAAAATATATAACTTTTTATTTTTCATTAAAAAACATTGCTTTTAGCGTGGTACTTCCCCTAAAATTTTAATAAAATTATAAAAATTCACTAACTAGCAAATATGAAGTTTAAAAAAATTTCTAAATAGAATACACGATGATGTACACCTAGCTGTAGTTAAAAATTAACTGCTCAAAATCACAATCAGAAAGTTTGAATGTACATATATAATTAGAAACCTCATTTTTAGATCGGAATAAATAGCATTCAGAAAAAAATGGTACTAACACACAGAATTAAAAAATGACATATTTTTTTAAAATCCTGAATATTCAAAATCGTATAAAAGTGAAACCGTGTAAGAGAGAGAAAAGTACCATGTAAATCAAGGGATATGTGTTTTTCATAAAAATAGCTATTGATGATATATGATGCAATAACAATAATAAATAATGTAAACAAATCTCCAGAACAATTTCTTCATTTATACCAGAGGTTCCCAAACATTTGTCTCATAGACCCCTTGCCATGTTTTTCGATTTGGGGTAGACCCCCTGCTTAATTAATATTGAATTTTTGCAAATTTATCCACTTAAATGTCTTTTTGACAGCTGGTACTACTACTTTAATTGAATTAAATTTCTAACTGTAATGAAGTATAGTGATTAAAATTTAAAAAGTGCATGTTAAATAAATTAAAAGTTAATTAATACATAAAATAACTGTTAAATAAAATAAATAAACGAATAATTTTAAAGGGAGAGACGAGCCTGGCACTACAATAGCAAATTTTCAACATTTGGTATTGATATTGTCAGGTTTAACTTTAAATCTCTTCTGTTAGTAATGTCAAGTTTTTCTTTTTTGTTTTGGAGATTGGCAACCACGCAGAAGCTCCTTCTCGACAGGAAAAGCGATTAAAAACATCCTCTCGATATTCCTTAATTCGGGACAAATAATAGGTTTGCCTTTTAAAAGCCAAAATTGCTGATGTCCGTTTCCAAACTTTAAGATCTTCGTTAGTGCTTATTACAATCAGTTCCTATCGTAATAGGGCATTTATTTTCAATATGACCATATGAATTATTTGCCTACTGTGGTATTACCCTAGTCAAAGCATTCTCAAATCTGGTTTCAAAATCTGAATTAAAGGCATTTAAATATTAAACGTAGGTTAAAGCGTCCTGACAGATTTTCTGTGACATACTGAGAAAATTCGAGACTTCCAGTATTAAACTTCTTTAGCTTAACTCCGGAAAGAAATGCTGAAAGGGTCCTTGTTTTAATAAAATTTATGCTGTCACCTTTTAAGTGCAAACTAACCTCTATTAAATTTAGTAAATATATCTCTTAAATAGGTAAAATTTGGTTTCCACTTGATTAAATTTTCTTTTAAATTTAAAGTCACGATCTAGTTTATATAATAAGAGCCACTATCATTTATACACCCAAATTATTTTTTTGCTGCCGTCGACCCTATGCAGGTCGTCATAGACCCCTAGGGGTCTATATAGACCACTTTGGGAATCACTGATTTATACTCTTTATACATATTATTTCGCATTTATGCGAAATCGGCTGAGGAACTTAAAACCTTCAAAACAGGTAACAGCATCTTCATTGAACAAATTTAAGAACCACGATTTTGGTTGAAACATTACGTACACGAAAATGTTACTAATTATTTAATCATGTGAAACAACGCCCGCCCGCTTTGTTAATACAACATGAGTTTTGAGGTCAGAAAGAGCAAAACATAACATTTAATTAACGGAATTAAGTTTTCCTATATTCGTTTTCTAACAACAGGGAAAACCAACCGCTAAAAACAGTGGACACTCAAACAATTCATGAGGGTGACCTTGAAGAAACGTATTCCAACTCTATTAACCAGAAACCACGTTACACATCCGACTATTTCCATTCAAATTGTCATTGTAGAAACCTCAAATACCTCCAACTACAATCCATTCCTTTTTATTTTCTTTTAGTACTTTTCCTCGATCTAGTCTTGCGTAAAAACACGTTCATGTGATCATATCCGTGGAGAAGGAGCAGGAAAGACATATTTTCAGACGATAAAGCAGTTAAATAAAAATTATGGCAGAACAGAGAACTTTCTTTTCAAGATTATTTTACGTCAAGAATATATGAACTAAAAACTGTAAAATGCAGAAAACAATCTAGAAATAACACACTTTTTCTTGACAATAAATACTTTACAGTCACTCTGGGAGAACTTCTGATATTAATATTTTTTATAATACCGTATACTTCAATGTATAAGCAGAGCATTTTTGTAATTTTTTAGTGAAAATAAGGGAGTTGGCTAACATATGAATCCACTAATCTAAAAAAAGAAGGGGGGGGGGGAATCCATTATTAGAAAAAGAATTTTTTTTTATTAACCATGTGCAAGCAATTTCAATTTTTTCTTCTTTTTTGGTATTTTGGATGAAATTTATTCAAGAAGGGGAAAAAAAATCACATAAATCCTTCAAAGTTGGTTTTAGAATCCGAGTTTCCGTATAGTTCTCAAAATTTTGAGTTACTCATTGGGATGCCTGAATATACAAAACCAAAATGAAACTAATTTTGCCTTCAAGGCATGAAGCATAGGTCGACGATCACTTATCGAATACAAATTTTTGTTCCCCCTCAATTAAAAAAAAATGGCGCAGAAAATAAGACTAGGACACACAGTATTCAAAGTAAGAAATTAATAGAAAAAATGTGTTAGATTCAGATATGATTACTACAGTGGTGTAATGGAGAATATTAGGGCTCCCTTGCAAAGTCAGGTTTTGGGCCCCCTCCGCGATACGGGGTTGCGTTGGTGTACGTTACGCCACTGGAATACCAGAAATAAAGCCATCGTCGTTGATTGCAATTAGATAGGAAAATATTCCACCTGTTTTACCCGCCTGGCAACATACGAGAAAATTACAGGAATTTTCCCGCCAATTCGGCTTTTATAAGGGTTTTGAACTTTTGGTAAACGGTTGAGAAAAACACTCTGTTTATACAAGAACTGGCTAAAATTCGGAAATAAACGGTACTTACTCTCTCGAAATTTTCTTATTAATGAACTTATACATTTATTACGACTTGCTACATTTTTCATGTCTTTTTCTTCGGCAAATGAATACATATCAAGAATGAAGTTAATTTTATGAGAATTTATACCACATATCTTATTTTAATAAGATATTTTTATTGTTAAAGCAAGAAGAAAAATTCCAAAAAAAAAATATTTAAAAAATACTAATTAAGGTTTACGGGTTTTTGTTTGTCTAGGAAGTATTCAAGCGACTCATACGATCTTGAATATTCGTTGATATTTATGACAGAACAATAACCTTAATACAGATTAGAAAGACAGGAAATGAATAAAAAAATTACTGGCCAGTACATTTAACTTCTGCAATTGTTTCTTTTTTTTCTTTCTAATTTTTCTACCGATTTTTAGGAATAATTCAGTTGAAGTTTTGTATATACACACTAGCTGACCCGGCAAACGTTGTTTTTTGCCATATGAATTATTTCTAGTGAATATTTGGTAGTCAAATAAAAAAAAAGTATGTGAGTGTGTGAGGATGTGGTATATAACTGAAAGAAGAATGGAGCACTGTGAACGATGACGGTCTATAAAAGTAACAATATACCAAACATTCATTTTTTGAATTATTTGTATATATATTTTTATTATTTTAACTAATAAATTTCAAATAAGATCTCCATCACAAATTATGACAGTTAAAAAATAACATTATCAGTCTCTTAGTGCAATGGAGTGTACAATATTTTTAGTGAGTTCATCTTTACCCAACTCACTCAAATTGCACAATCAATATTAAAGGCCGAAAACGGCATAGGCCCTAAACTTTAGTGAGTGAGAGAAAGCTTATTGTGGTGAGAAAGACAAGAGATCGGCTTCGTTCTCATCCCTACTCCGTGCTGTTTACGGGGTGAGAAGTTAAAACAGGTAGACGCCTGGCGGGAATAACTGTGATCGAGGGGTAACTAATAAATTATCGAACACCAAGAGTAGAAAATTATTAAAGTACTAATATCACAATTAAAAAATAAGGGTTGGTGGTAGAAAAGTAAAAATTTAAGGTTGTATGTTTTTTTTTAATGTCAAATCATAAAAAAATTTAAAAAAAAAATTTGTCCAAAAAATAAAAATTTAGAGTGGACCACCTTTATTACTTGAAAAACAGTTTACGTCCTATTCTCAAACCTACTGAATATACGCACAAAATTTCATAAGAATCCGTCTAGCCGTTTCACTTATCTCGTGTCACTTATTTGAAATAATGATAACGAAGTAAAAGCGATTAAGTTTTTTGCAAATATTTGATATTTTTGCACAAAAAACGGATGCAATATATGAATTTTTGGATTAAAAGACGTGCAAAAAATTTAAAAAAATGATAAATTTTCACTCGCCAAATTTGGTGATTTTTGATTTGTTATAGACATTTCTTTTGCTAGTGTAACCCATGAGCAGGGTGATTTGGACGGTGGAACAGAGAAATGTCACACATCTGGCGCGAAACCAATTTTCGACGCCAAGCGAAATAAATAACACACAGGAGGAAAACAATTACGCGTTTTAAGGTTTTTAATTATTTCTTTTCAACTAATTACAATATCGGAATGAAAAATAGTTTACGTCCTATTCTCAGACCTCTGAATATACGCACAAAATTTCATAAGAATCGCCTCAGCCGTTTCGGGATTGTTACAAACCGTGCACGAGAATTTTATGTATTAGACATAAATATTGATTGTTGAAGTAAAAAACGTAGAAAAGAACAATAAAACATGTAAAAAGATAATAACTAGATGTTATTATGCTAATATGGGGGCTACAGTAAAAAAAAACGATTGTCAAATTCACCTTGGTAAAACACTGACGTTAACCGACTTCAGTGATACAATTTATTGTTAAATTTTGATTTATCAACGGATTAACGGATAATAGCTTTTTTAAATAATTATAAAATCAAAACCATTTGTATTGACTGGGCTGACATTTGTTAAAATTCCTATAAATTACCCGCGTATGCAAATTTTTACACAATTTATTAAATTTTAAGCCATTATAATAATTTTTTTAAGATAACTTTTGAAATAAATTATAGTTTAAAAAAAACCTAAAAAACACCCTTTTATAGTTCATCGAACTAATTTGTTTTTAGTCGCCAAACCTGGAAATGGGATCTGAAATTAGTAGCTAGATGCGGGAAGGGATCTGAAAATGAGAAACCGTTAATCCTGATGATCTTGATCAGGAAAATTGAACAAAATTATTAAATTATTGTATTGTCGTCCTGGGCAAGTGAGCATAATTTAGAATTAATCTGACCTTTTAAAGTGGGTAATAATTGAGTTCAAAGATTCCGTTATATGCAAGTGAAGCTTATAAAAAGGCGTTGAAAATGATCCAATTTTTTTGCGTGTTTACATTTTTCAGGGAAAAAAAAGCAACAGCTATTAGATGATAATATAAGCGCGAATTCCGATGAAATAACTCCAGTTAAATAAAAAGCCTTTGATTCTGACCCCGTAATTTTGGACCACTGTCAAATGACGAAGACAACACTTGAGCTGGAACTCGACTCTCCTTACTTTCCACCACGTCAACGTGAAGACTTTGAGCCACGACAGACTTAACGTGCCTCAGTGCCTCTATAAATAAGGTCTTCAGCTGTACCAGGACTAGATCCCATGACTCGATAATGCTTGCCACAAGTTCACAATCATGACCACGAGGCTAACGTGGCCACTAACATGAAGCTTTGCGAAAAAGTATTCCTCAAGGCAAAGAACATGTCTATTGACAATGAACAAAAAAAAAAAAAAATAACAGGATTTTATTTCGGATGAGTGATAACAATCAAGCCCTACAAGGACCTAAGAGAGCAATTTCATAAAATAAGTGATAAAACTTTGCAACATTTCACAATTCGACGTGAAATACAAACATCTTAATAAAGAATCCTTTGTATTTTCCGCAACATTACACCAGTGATTTATTGTTTGAGACTGTTCTTCCACTCGTAACAAAATCATCAAAACATTTTTAAGTCAACCAGAGAATGAAATGCTAGGCTTCCGTCACTCACTGAACACACGTAACATGATCGTATTCTCTCATCTATTCAATGAGTTTATCAAGAAAAAAAAACAATTAAAAGAAGAACCACAAGGCCTTCTTTTGTTCAGCTTTACATGACTCATCCGCGACTGCTTTTTCGTCTAATCAGTTTTAATTAATTATCTTACGAATGACACCGTCACCGTCTGTGAGAAGTATCATGGGAAATTTTGTGGACAACGATGGTATTTTGTGCAGTTTCAACATATTATGCTTTCTTTCTTGTTTTTAATTGCCAGTAAATAATAATTTTTTTCAGTAGAAAGGTGTTGATATATAAAAACTATAATCACGTAAAACTGAAGGATACTCGGTATGTTTCAAACACTGTTTACAAATTAAAATAAATTGTAGAATTCTCATCCAGAAAACATTTTATTTTTCAATTAAAATTCGTTTATAGTCAGTTAACATTTTTTTTTTTTGGTATACATAATTAGACTTCCAGAAAACACAAATCTATCTACATAAATGGATGTTTGTATATATGACCTCGCTTTACTCCAACACCGTTCAACCGATCACAATGAAAATTGGCATGCATAGGTATTTTTTATGGATAAGGTTTTTGTGCCATCCTCTTTGTTGCAGGTGGCGCGACAGCAAAGCAACTTCTGCACCGTTCAATCAATCCCCAAATTGTCAAAGTGGTCGCCAAAAGTGCTGCCAACTTGGCTCTATTACCAACAATTCGCTATGTTTCCATTGAATCGCCATTATAATGTAAGGAACGGCGTTGCATGCGAAAATTATAATTTTGACACAAAATAAATGTAACAGAAATTGATATTAACGTATTATACATCCAGATATAAACTATTTACACTATTTTAAGCGTGCATTACCCAAAATTTGTAACAACATGTTCCTTTGCTGGGCAGAGATTAGCTTAGAAAGGTGTTTTCAAAAATCGACCCGTAAGGGAGTTACGGGGGCATTATAAATAGAAAAAAATCTTTTTACCAGCTATTAGACCTACAAACTTAAAATTTAATAAATATAATTTTTTTGTTCAGCTGAGATATGCAAAAAGCTTTTTTTTTGTTTTGTTTTTATTTGCCATTCACGTAAAATTAACTCGTTAAAAACTTCTTTATTCTTTCATCTGTTATTGTTTAATTCTTCAATTCACCCCCGTGCGAGGAACAGGTATACCAGCTAGTATACTATAATGGAAAATACAATAACGATTATTAAAAATAAAAATACTATAACTAATATTATTTAAATGTAAGAAATAAAATTGGAATATTTACGGCTCTGGTTTCATCTACGAATATGCATTAACGTGAATCAACTTCACTAAAGCTCTACTAGAGTTTTTAATGAAGGATCTCGTAATTTAGAGCCACGGTCAAGTGGAAATAACAGCACCTGAACTGATATATGTATCGTTTTTATAAATCTTTCTCGTTGGACAACTGTTGGGGATATGACAAGCCTAAATATTCTGGATGTTGTGGGTCGACTTTCTTCTAGACACTGAAAACTTTCACAATGGGTCCCCTCCCATATTGGATTGAATGGTAACGAGATAGCCGATAGTTTGTCCAAGTCTGCCACTGCTGACACTTTGCTTTTCTAACTTTTGCTGAACTCTCTTCTATTAAAAGGTTAGAATTGAATGCATTTTGGAGAATACTCCCTGCTCATCCTTGGTATTTTGGGAAAAAACCTCGTTGGTGTCACCAACTTAATATTTCTAGGTATCAGCAGACGGCTCTGTCGCGCTTTTTTAGTGGCCACATCAAGTCTCTGACTTTTCAACAGGGCCGGAAAGTCTTCCCAGAATGTCCTAAGTGTGAGGCTGATCAGGCCTCTCCCAGTCATATTCTGGATTGCTTGAATTTTTCATATGACGAGGTTTTAGGAAATTCTATCTTATTTCTGGATTTTTTGGTTTTATGGAGATGGATAAGAAACAACAACTCTTTTATAATGTCATGTTACTCTACATGACGACTGAGAGGTCCAGTTCAATTCGACGACAGCAGGTCTCACATTTCTTCAAACAAGTGAATGTTCATTAACGTCGCACTATATAACAAAACGAAGGCTACTGGCAACGATCCTCATATTTTGAACCTCGGTCAAGTGACGAAGACGACACTTGAATTGGTAGTCCACTCTGCTGAGGACTTAAGTCACGACAGATTTAACGTGCATCAGCCGCTCTACATGGCAGGTCTTCAGTAGCACTAGGGCTCGAACCCACGATACGCCGGCCACGGGTTCGTGTTTATGACCAACAGGCCACCATTTTCCCTCGAAATGGATTTTAATGAAATCAGAACTCTCAGCATAGGCTTGTCTATTACAGTTTTTTGTTCATGAAACTTGTATATAAAGGGACAAATATAGAAATAATATTAATAAAAAATTTTATTTCAATTCCTACTTAGGTCAACAAAGAACAATTTTATTTTAGTTACTTTTAATTAAATACTTACAATTAATACAAATATGTATATACATATGATAGAGTCACAATATTAAGTGACAAAATAGAAAGCGATTTTCCTCGCAATTTTCCATTTTCCTTTCTATATAGGGTGTCGGACTATTTTTGTTTTTGTTTGTAACAATTTATTCATCAAATAAATTTAATTATTCTGACAGTATAATTAAATATACTAAATAGTACTATAATTAATTTATAACTAATAATTATTAATTACATTTATTATTTCTTTTTATATAAGTAACTAAACAAAATTAATATGATTAATTATATAATTAGTAATTACATACTAAATTAGTACTATTATAGTATAATTTTACAATGCTAAATAGTATAGTAAAAAAGCAATCACACATTCTCAGAAATTAGGCCCTCCCAGGTGGGATTCGAACACACGACCTTTGGATTAGAAATCCAACGCACTATCTATTGCGCTACAGGGACACAACGAACGATTTTCCTTTCTGAATATGCTGTTGGACTATTATTTTTGTTTGTTATTATTTGTTCATTTTTTAATTCAATTAATGAATGAACATTTGAAAAAAGGGAGAGAGTGAACTTATAGTAGGAATTGAAGAATGGTACTTGTGCGTATTATCGTAACCGTATTGGCGACATTGTATGAACGGTGCTCATGGTTGCCAAATCAGCACGTACGACACATGCGAAAACGGGATTGCCAACTTGGCGAGTTATCTTGAACGTTGGCATTGTTGCGATAGTACGTAAGTACTGAATAATATAATTCATGGAAGTTTCAACTATCCATCAAAATGTTACTATCGAAATATTTTTAGCAACTGCTTTATTGCGACATTGTATGGTTTTAAAATATCAAGTGCACTTCATTCTAGCTTGACGTTCAAGGTCATGAATGTGACATTATCAAAGATACTTAAAAAAACGTTTTGTTAGTCATTCATGAGATACACGACGCCAACTTTTTGAATAACTGCCAATTTCCCATCAGACTTTCTAATAGATAAATGGAACAAGTTATGAGGAAATGGCGAGACGAGATTGCAGTGTTTTTTTCGAGAGTTAATTGTAAAATAATGATAATGAGAAATATTATAAAGAACAAGATTTTATTGGTACCAAGCGATTTATACTACGTAACATGAACTGGATTTTTGAAAAAAATCTGCAGGCATTAAAAATAAAGACTACGTTTAAAAAGCGGAGCGATCTTGTTCAAGAAGTTTTAGTATTTTTGAATATTAATTTGATTTAATAATTCAAATGATACTTAGCTATAAGATATTATTTATAGCAAAAAATAAATCATATGTCTCCTTTAAAACAATAAGAATAACTTCTCTACTATCTCCATGCATCCAGAAGTAAATCTGTAACTTTTATTAAACTTTATCTGGATACTTTTTTTAATGGGCTCAGGGACGTCTTAAGACATTACAAGTAACTGTCTACATAGATCATACGTTGTCAAATACTCCAAACAAACAAATGTGCATATGCAAATAGCGTAAACCGGCTCGAATGTGTGTGTGTGACTGCCGCCTTTTGACTAAATGAGTAATGATGGTGTATGGTGATAGGTCTAGGCCTGTACGTGGACAAAGGTTATCACATGTAGCCAGTTTACATATTGTCCAAAATTCCCAGTTTTGACCGTTGAAATTATTCGAATAATTATCTTTTTAGGCTGAGTCGAGAACGAGATCCTCATTGCGGGCGTGGCCCTGGACCCAGATCCAGTCGGCCTATGTCTTAAGACGTCCCAGAATGGGCTCCATATTGGTAACTAAGTCTATGGAGCATAGCAAGACCTCAAATATGAGAGTCATTTAGCGGTGTCACCCAACATCCAAATTGAGCATGGAAACATTGGCATGATTTAATTTTTTCGAGAGTACCAGTTGATACTGTAGCGAACATTATTACAAGTCCAGTTACTTCAGAGATCAAACCCATTGATGACGTCAGAGATGAAAAGCTGATAGTGACTGCCTTATTGTAAGGGGGGACAGCGTTTCCCTGAAATCCATTTCCCCTCCATTTCGAGAAAGACCCTTCAAGAAGGATGCGGAGAGACCGGTTCTGAGAGGGTCCCGGCTGGAAGTGAGAGAAGGAACGTGGTCTGTAGAGTAAGATGGTGTGTTAGATTTTTATGTAATTAAATTTGTACATATATCTCTAGCCTGACTGTGTATTTTCGTATCCAATAAGTCACAATACTTAAGGTGTATTTTACATTCCCCTTAATCATATGACATGCGTACCAACGATTTGCGCATCCAAAAAATCAACTCAACTCCAGCCGGAATCGAACCCGCAACCTTAGGCTTACGAAGCCGACACGCTACCTCTAACTGACTTCTAACCAATACACAGCCATCATCACACACAAAAAACAAAATAACAGCTCTCCACAGAGGCCTGCCTCATCAAGACAAAAATAAACCCGAAAGAGGCTCAGTATATGGTAACCATAACACTTGACTCAATATTCAATACAAGTTCTCCATTAGAACTCACGATACCAAACATCGACTCATGACCACCAATTGCCATCAAACATCTCATACTGTTCCATTAGGAACAAGCGATTCACCAAACAGAATAAATGCCCATAAACGGCCACGTGTAGCGACTCCAGAAAATACAGAGTCAAAACATCTCAACTCAGCATTTCCGACATTCTCGGCCGACCACCGACACCAATGAGCGCGAGTTCCGCCTTTATGGACCAATCGATTTTTGGGTAACCGTGACCCCCACGTAACAGAGGCAGGTAAAAAGGAAATACTACGGGGGTAGTGGGGAAGCTGATGAAAATCAATAGCGGAAACGGCTCCTAGAATGGAAAAGGCACACTTGTTTACGTATAAGGTGAAAGGAAGGAGATTAAGCATGGGATTACATTTAGGCGGTAGCCTGAAAAGCAATTTGGAGCTAGCTCCCTCGGGTTTTTAATTGTGGCTCCCTATTTTCAATTAAGCCAGTCATTTTAGCGGATCGCTGGCTTATGTGGTATGTAAATGAACAAGGTGAATTCCTTTTGGTAAACCTCAAGCTGCACAGATTTTGATTGGATTTCAATTCATTTAATAAATTATTCGTTTGATTTATTTATAAAATGTTAGTAAAATACTGGATGTATCAAAATGCATTGATATGAACAGTGACGCATGCAGACCTCTCTTATGGGGATGGGGGGGATTTACATTCTAAAAAACACGTTGACGTAAGCACGAAGGAGTAATCTCTAGGGTGAAAATTAAAAATCTATTGGTCTATGGCAGGTGTAGGCAAACTTTTCCAGAGTGCGGGCTACTTCTAATTTTTTCAAAGAGTTGCGGTCCACCCAGTGTCAGTGGCGCACACAAAGACGGAGGAGTGGTCCATGGGTCTAGGCCCTCCCTCATAACCCTTCATCCCCCCCCGATTCTTTATAGTCCCATGTACATACTATGTAAAATAAGTTTTTGATTTTTGTAATTTTTTTTATTTATTAATGTTTATTATTTTTTGAGTAATTTATTTTTTGCTGTTTTTTGTTCCCGACCAACGAAAACATAAAAAAAAGTACGTTTGGCTGCGTATTGGGGTATGATACGAGAATGGTAGACCTTTAATCCTCGACCCCCTATCCTTTAAAATTTCTTGCGTACGCTACTGCCCAATGTAGGTGTGGTGAGATAAGGAAAAGGTAACAACACTTTTAAAACCGCGTATAAAGCAAAACGCAAACTTAATATAATAATTCCCCCAAATATAGTTATATCAAACGATACATTTATTATGAAACAATTCAAAATACATAAAAAAAACTTAATATTTTTATCTAAAGTTAGTTTTTGTAGTTATAGTCAGTAGAAAACTTAGTCTGCGTATCCTAAGCCAATTTTGAATTTTCCGTATATAATTACTAACTGGTAAAATTTTTAGGCGATCACCCCATCGCGATCGACGTAATGCCCACCCCGGGTCCATGGGAAAACTCAAACCCTCTCGCTATGCACGCCACTGGATATCAAACATTATAGAAGTGAAGTTTTTATACATCAACTTAAATAGCAGAAATATTACGAGGCGTTCTATCTGGATTAAAATCCATGTAAAACAGAGGTGGGCAAATAGCGGTCTGCAACAAGTTTTTTGTGGCCTAACAAAACAGTCAGAAAATCAAATACGAGAAAATGCTTTCTCTATTTGGGTCAATATATATTTGCGAGTAAATCTTTCTTGATGTATGAAGTTATGAAGATTCTTCTTTGTATGAAGATTAACAAGAGTAAAATATAGATGAGCCATGGAACGTTTAGTTCTATATCGTTAAGTATAGAAATTTGCTGCAAACAATTCCAAGAACAATTTTTTATTCCATTAGGCTTAGCTGCGCCAATATCAAATCGTTGCAACTAGTCTGATGCCAAAATACGGACTGTTGCCAATCTGGTAAGCTGAAAATGGTTACAAAGAAATTGCTTCCAGAATTACAAATATAAATATAAATACTGTAAGTTTATATAAAATACAAATTCCTAATATTACAAATGCATAAATATAAAATTATAAAATTCATTTTAAAAATTAATAATTTTACAAATTATAGTGTTCTATAATTTTATTATATTTCTGTTTGCTTATTAACTCATTCGGCTTTAGCGGCCATTAGTTGGCAACGAGTTGAATAATATTTGTCTCAACAGATGCAAGTTGGCTGACATTAACTTTAAGGCAGTGATGAGAATTTCAACAAGCAATCTCACTTATGATTTCAAAAAAATTGTAGAAAAGTGTGATAGGGTACATCTGTTTTATTAAATGGATTCTAAAATTAAATGTGTTCGCAGCTGTAGATGATATATAATTAGCACAATACATAAATTCAATAAAACTGCCACTATTTTATTTAACTTATATTTATTGACTTATGTACAATTCATACCTTTTCTGAAATGCAAAGTTAATTAGTGAAAGCAATCCTTTTAAAAAGGTGCTGGTCTCCGGTGTCCTCCGCTTCCACTATGTAGCCCTCCAGCCAAAACAATTGCCCACCTCTAATGTAGAGTACCATGAAGACATTTTGGAACAGCAACATACACAGACCTCTCTTATGGGGAGGTTACATTCTTAACATGTAGACCAGTGGTCTTCAAACTGTGTTTTCCCGAACCCTGGAGTTCCACGAGTTGCAATAAAAAAATCGTAAAGAAACTTATAAATATGTATGCAAAATGGATTCACGTTCTCTGAAGTTTGTACAATTACAAGTATCTATAAATCTCATCTTATTCATTAAAACCAAAAATTTAAGTTATACATAATATCTTTATTTTTTGATATACATTTTTAAACTATTATTATAATGTTTTATCTTTTTATATATGTACTTCCTACTAGATTGTTTACTATCTTGGGTTTTACGAGATAATTTTATACTCATTAGTTAGCATACTTTCTTGTAAAACTAAATAGTTTTCTAATGGAAAAAACACCTTTTTGCATTTGTGGGGGGAAAAACCCACCTATAATAAAGAAGAGGAAGCAACATATCAACATATTTTTTGTTAAAATCTAAATTTAAGCAAGAACAGCTCCTGAGTGTTCTGTTGCGAATTCTTATGCAAAATACACAGTTTTTCTCACACAGCTATAAACATTTTAATGCCAATCAGATCCCAGTTACTAACAGGGGCATAGTTACCACCGAAGCAATGATACGGGGCCAACAAGTTACAGGGGCTCCAAAATGCGCAATAAAAAAAATCATAAAATATTAAGGGATCCAGAAAAGAACCCTAAGGAATTTTGATACAAGGCCCACTCGTGACTAGCTTCGCTCATAATGCATGGGTAGGTGACACTTGAATCACAAATTAATATTACTAATGAGTAAATTATATTAAAAAATTAGATTAGATTTTTTATATTATAAATGCAATGCTTTAACTGCTTTTACATAAAGTACCTATAACATGATGATCTACTTTAAATAATATTTTGAAATATATTCGTCTAAGCATGTATATAGGGTTCCACAAAAACCCTTTCTAGTTCTAGGGGTTCCATGAAAACATCTTCAAGTTCTAGGGATTCCATGAGTATAAAAAATTTGAAGATCACTGTTGTAGACGAAAGAGTCGAGGTTTTTCTAGCTATAGTAAGAATTAAAAATTAGAAGAAGGGGGTGAACCTCCAACCCTCTCTCCCTTGTATATGCCACTGTTTTAGAAATATTCTGAAGTGATAGAAAATGCTTAACAATAAGAGAAAATAGAACAATCCTGAAGAAGATGGATACTGAAAAAGAAAATACCAATAAACCTGTATGAAACTATGGCATAACTTTATCAGTTGAAACCGACCCATTTCAAAGAATACAGCTAAATAGGCAGCAGAAACGAAAAGAACTCATTCACACGTCTGTGCAAAATAATAAATCCCACCTACTTTTTTTTACAAATGACCGCTCCAAGGAGATAATATTTCTTTTAAAATAAGTGAAAGATAAATGAGATTAACTGGTTCGAAATAAATTGGACTTTAAAACAAAGAATATACAAGGAAATAATACAATCCAGCAATGAAAACTGGCAACTGATCTCATTTAGATTGCTGTAACAATTGCAATTTGCAAATGAATGAGAAAATTTTAATATTCCATTTTTCAACAAAGAGAGAGAGAGAAAAAAAAGAGAAATTATGTACACACAAAGGAAGAAAATTTAAGCACTTCTTGAAACAGATGGTTTATTAGTCAGTAAGAGAAATTTATCAAAAATAACAACAGACAAATTGTAACTTGTGAAAAAGTAAATAACAACAATGTAAGACTAAACGTTAGAGTATTAACTGAACAAGAAAATGATAAGTTTAAAATAAAAATGTCTAAATATTTTATAACTAGTTATGCAGTAGATTATCAACTGCATAACAAATTAAATCTAATAATTTTTTTCCCAATTTCATCCAGGCAAAATCTACATAAAATTCACCTTTATTCTATTTCAAAACAATAGAAATAGCTCAAATTATCCTGAGTAAAAAAAAAAAAAAAAAGACTAAAGGCAACAAAAAATACATTATTTTATTGAAAACAAAAGTGACAAGTACAGAAATCATTTTTGTTTTTGTTTTGTTCAGTAAGTAATTGAAAAATATATAGAAGTCCCAATTTTTTATTGCTGATCCTTTCAAGCAAGTGAATCTCTTCCATTTGATACTCAATACTTGTTTGCCTCAAATACCAAATGCTCCGTTTTTTCTTTTTATTGGTTATATAGCTAGCTTAGAAAGATAAGTCTCAAAACAGCAAATGCAGCAAAAAATAATCACCAGACAGGCTAAAAGTGTATTATAGACCGAAAAAAATATAGATTTCTCTCCCATTCATTCGCCAATCGATATTTCCCCCACGAAAGGCGAATACAACTTTTCAACGTGTTATAGAGAGACCTGACCTCGTAAATCACAAAGAAATCGATATAAAAAAAATGAACTAATCCAATCAAAAAATTTTTCGTTGAGGATTATGTCACCAGGTATTTGAAAATTGGAAATAAATTTCCCATACAATTTAAGCTTTAATGTTACAAAAATCACCACAAGGCAGAAAAAATAATGAAACGACCATATAAAACAATGAACATTTCTTATTAAACATAATTTAATCATTAAAGAATGTATAAAAGTCAGCAAAAGTTCCAGAAGATTATCGCCAAACGATTATTATTTTGGAAATTACCATTGCCATCTGCTGCAACTAAAAAGAAGTAATCGATACTTTTTTTAAAATGTTTAAATAAAATGATGCACATGGGTAAAAATAATTTTTAGATGTAAATTTCTGAACATTTTTACAAACAAATAAAAAACAATTTAATATTCGCACAGATATTATTCTCAAAATATAAATATTCTTGTTTTTGTTGTTTCTGAAATTTCTTTGCACAAACGATTAAGATTGAAATTACGTTTATGTTAACTGGTTAAACGAGAAAAATCAATAGGACTTGCTTCTGCAAAAGAAAAAAAAAAAGCTACTTGCAGTCACAATTTTACTTACTATATTAAAACTTGAGAAAAATTGACTTATTTCGAAGCTTTAACGTAATAGCTTCACTCTACATACTTTCCTCAGACAGTGTAATTTTCCTGATTTTAGAAACAAACAAAGCAATATCTTCTAAAACTTGAAACAAGAATGCAATCTTTCTTTAGAATATGTAAAAAAAAGTTTGATAGTACGATTCTTTGTTTTTATAAAAAACAAATTATATGAAGTTAATTCCCCATGAAGCTTTTTTTAAAAAAATTCTCTAGAATTCAAGAAGAGAATTAAAAATGAAAACAATGCATATTTCAACGCTCAATTATTTCTGCTATTTCCACAAGAATCTCGTTTGGCACGAATTTCAAAGACAAATGATGTACGTTTCATAAATAGATGGAAAAACTTAAAATTTCTAACACTGTTCTTTTTTTAAAAAAATCTAATACAGATGTAAGCTTTAAATTTTTTAAAAACAATACTAAGTATTTTATGGGTTTAAATTCACTGCATCAAAAAGGACAACAGAAAATATTATATTGAAGGTTGAAAGAAGTAAAACAAGAACAAAATTAGTACATTTAACAAAGAAATATCATGCTACAGCAGCCGAATATTATAATTTCTACCCAACGACTGAATGCATTACATGCTTCACTACATTTTATAAACAAGTTTCTTCGTTAAGTGGATTTTTAGACATAAGAAAGCAGTTCAAAAATACATAAATGATAGCATAAAAATGAAGCAGCAGAAACAAGTATCTGAAAATCATATGGCATATATACACGCGAAGAGAGGGTCAATGATTGGTGGATAGTAAAAATGGAAGAATGTCAAACATAGAATTTCCATTAGTTCTTATATTGGAGGGGAAAAGGTATTATGAAAATAGTATGGGGTCATTGTGCAAAAGTCAAATCAACTAGCGTTCGAACACTTTTGAATTTTATCGTTGCAAATATTTGATTACATTGAAATTTAAAAAAAAAATGTTGGAAAAGAAAAAATTAGCGGAAAAAAATTATTTTCATTCATTAGTAGAAATTAAGAAATACATCTAAAAATAATATAGTTAAATTTTGATTTATATATAGATAATGCACATAATTTGTACAAATGAATTTATTTTGATCCACAGGTTTCTCTTAAACATAATGTAAAATTGAAATTAAAAAAAAATTAAAAAGAATAATTTCTTAAAGTAATAGGTCATGTCATACGTTGTTCATTTCAGAATATTTAAAATTCATTTAGTTTAGTTTAATTAAGCACTTTTTAAAGGAACCGAGGGCTAGTAAAAAGCAAATTATTACTTATTGCCTCTTAGAATTCAATTTTTTATGGTTAATAACTTAAGGTATCCGAACACGTTGAAATGACTAATTTCAATCAACACACATTTTTTTAATTGAATACAGCCGTCTTTTGTCTTTATAAAACATATTTTCTTTTCTACGTTACTTAGAGGCCGAATTATAATAAATTACAGAAAATTAAAGAAACCGGAAATGGGTCTTTAATCTACCGGAAGTGGGTATTTAAATTATTCAAAACTGATCATGGCGAAACTGATAACTCAAAATATAAATGTATTTCTATAAAACTTTTTAAACCTGATGTTTATCCTTTTTTCCAGAAAATGTGTGCATTAAAATAATTCTTACTGTATGAGTATTTGAGTTATGACCTGTTATTTCCTCATAAATGTCAGATTTCTTTATTTATTCGATCAGCACTAAAATTTTAACGTTTTATTGAAATATAATAAATTTTATATTTATACTAAAATTTTTATATTTCAATGAAACGTTAAAATTTTTAGTACATTCCCTAAATAAATGCATGTAGTTTATTTTAGAAAGACTTTTATTGATAGAAGTTTATAAACTTTTCACCTCCAACTGTTTTAAAGAATTTTAAAAAATTTCTAAAATTTCACACATAATATTGTTTTTGCAAAATTTAGATATTTATTTTAAATATTGCTGGTTAAGTATTAATATTTATTGGTATTGGTCCCTAGGAAGTATTTATGTTGTTTTAGTAAGTTATTTTTTAAAAAAAGCCCCAGAACCAGTTCGGACACCTTAAAATGAAAATGATTTTGTGAAATTGCAACAAAATGAAAAACTATATATCATTTAAACCAGTGATTCCCAAAGTGGTCCATATAGACCCCCCCTTTCAGGGATCTATGAAGACCTGTAAGGGGTCCATGTCAGCGGAAAAATAATTTCGGGTCCATAAAGTGTAAATGGGGTCTACAATAGTGCCTCGTATTAAACCAGGTCGTGACTTTAATTTTAAGAGAAAATTTAATCCAGTGGAAACCAGACTTTACCTATTTCACAGATTTATTTACTAACTTTAATGAGTTTAATTTGCAGTTACAAGGTGATAACATCTATTATAAAAAGGACCATCATTTCAACATTATACCTGTTATTCATCTCGAATTATAGAATATCTTGAGAAATGTTTTAATTACTTTTCCTAATGAGAAGGAATTTCAACGCGTTTGGCAATCTCAAAAGAGAGAGAGAGAGAAAAAAACAAAAAGACTAGATATAACTAACCAAGAATATTTAGAGTTAAACCAGACAAGATTCATAAATTGAAAATTTGTCATTGAAACACCTGATTCATTCCTCCCATTAAAAGCATTTGTTTTTTGCTCAGCTATTTTATATATTAATTAAATTTTTATTTAATTAATTAGCATGTGCTTCTTAAATTTTAATCCCTTTATTTCACTACAGTTAGAAATTTAAATCTTTTAAAGTTGTTCTATACCAGCTGTCAAAAAGACATTGTCAAAAAGTTGATAAATTTGCAAAAATTCAGTATTAGGTAAGCGGGGGTTTACCCCAAACCAAAAAACATGGCAAGGGGTCTATGAGACAACAATGTTTGGGAACCTCTGATTTAAACTATGGAACTAACTTTGATGAATAGTAAAAACAAAGAACAGTAAACTGAACTTTTTACAGAACAGTAAAACAAACGTATTTCACGTGAATCAGTCAGGCATCTCAGTGATAACAATAGACATCCTTCTGTGAAGAAAAATAGGTCTTATAACTATAGATAGAGTAGTCTGTACAACGTGCGGTGAGTGGTCAACCTAATTATGACAGAATGTCTATTGACAGCATTGCCTTTTGTAACAGCTAATCCTAACAAGGACAAACTGTGATGAAATAAATTTTTTCCAAGAACAAAATATCTGAAAACTCGGCTTCTGATAGTGGCAAGCAGAGAACATGGACAGGAAATGAACAACAATAGACATTGAAAATATATCGGTGAAAAACGTTTAATAACTATGAGCGAATTGTTTCATTATATTGATTAAGACTAGAAAAAGGAAATGGTTAAATATCAAATGCAAATGCTGTTAACTAATACACAGAGTTGACCACTATCTTTTTGTTTCTTGATAGTAAAAACAATGCTAGTATTCAATATACCTAAAATTCAATGAAGTCAAGTCTTCAGTTGTAGCATTTTCCATTCATCGTTTTATACTATTAACTAATTTAAAATGAAATTCCAAGGCTGTGTTATGGAAATATTAAGTTGTTAATTGTTATAGAGCTGTTATTTTTCTCAGTAATAAAAAAAAGTAACATTCATTATGTTTAAAATTTAATGAGGCCAAGCATTCAGTTGTCAAATTTCTTACTTCGTATTTTATTTTCTTAAATGAGACTCATTACAATTTAAGTGTAATAAGCGAAATATTAAACATAATGGTATATTATTAAGATATTAGGTAATATAAAGAGTTCTTCATTAAGCTTTATTAGCACATTTTACACTTCTTTGACCTTTTACTGATTTCGTATCTCTGAGAATTAATGTAATGTGGCCCACCAAAGTGTTCGTACACTTGCAATTTTCTATAAAATTTAATGTTTTTGACTAATAAAAATTAATAAATCGAAATTATAATTTTTTTTAAAAGCTGCAACTTGTTCTTATTTAAATAACATAACCAATTTTTAAAAGATATAATAACTATTATTTTGAAAAATTAATAATTAAAAAACTACTAAAAATTACGCCATAAGTCTTCGTACACTTAAAATAAAATCTCAACATAGCTTTAAATATTGTACTTCTTTCTTAATTTAGTACTTAGTAAAATAGCTTTTAGCGTCCACACACAACAACTTTTAAACGTCTTGGTATAGATATCATTATTATTGTTATTATTTTTTTTGTTTGTAATTTCTGCATCGATGTCCTCCATTTTTCTGTGATCATTGTTTTTACTTCTTATTTTGTATGTCATGTTTCCTGACTTTAAATTCAAACTCTTAACAAATATATTTCACTGGGTTTAAATCAGGTGATTTAGGAGGCGTTTTCAGAATTTGGAGACAGTAATAGATACACCAGAGGCTTACGTAGAGAGCAGTGCGCTTGAAGTTATTATTTTGTTAAAAAATGAAGTCGTCTCCAATACTCAAATTTTAGGAGGATAATTTCAAATTGTTTTAAAAAACATTTAAATAAAGATCATGCTTCACAATATCATCGAAAAATACTAAATTATCTAATCCTGAAGCCGATTTACACCCCCACACAAGAACACCTACCTCCAAACTTCACTCTTCCTACTAAATTCTTTGGATTAAGTTTCAGAAAATTCAACATTGACAGCAAACTGGTTGCGATAATAGCAAATTCAACATTTTTTATTCCGATGAGCGCATAATAGTTTAGAGGAAAAATGAAGAATACCCACACACAAAGTTTAAATATTGCATCTATTTACATGGCCTTTATTTCACTTTCAATGCATCAAAATATTAAATTAAGTATTCTACATTTTTACCTTAATTGTGAGGAAAATACCAAGCATTATAGATTATGTTTAAAAAAAAATAATTAAAAAATTGAAGCAAATTTTTGTAAAATATTTACAATGCCATTTCTTCCAATTATAAATTAAAGAAATACACAACGTATAAATTTCGTTGAAATGTACTAAAACGATATTTGAATCATATAAAATTAAAGGAAATATGATAAAAGTCTTAAATGTCTATAAGAAATACTATCACTAAAATTCATTCATCATATTTTATTGGAAAATATTCATATTTGTTAAATCTAAGTCCTTGATTCTACTTTAAGCGGAAAAAAAAATTATAATTCGCATTGAAATATATTTAATTTGCTAAGGAGATATTTCTTTTCATCTACAAAATGAATTATTAAGAATAAAATAAGGAATGGAGTTGATTTTTGTGAAGCATTTTAGAACTCCCGAGTTATTTTCTATGATGCAAGAAGGAAAAAGAATATATCTGTGTGTGTGAGGGGGGGGGGGGGAGAAACAAAATTTTTCAAAAAATTACTTAATTATTACTCCCAGTTTTGCAACTCATGCTAAATTTAAATATTCAGTTATTTGTCGGAAAACAAAAAAAGTAATAAAAGTGAAATCTAAATTTATACGGTTTACTAGATTTGGCGAGATGTAGCTCTTGGCGCAAGTTTTAAATTGTTGGCTCATTTATGCGCATCTTGTTGATGCTCAGAGAATTGCACCTTCAGTTCACTTCCACGTTTATGCCCCTCTCTTTTTTTTGAAGTTAGTTTTTTTCACAACTATACAAATTAAAATTTAAACTTGGTCTTGCAATAAAAAGCCACACAAAAAAAAATTCTGTCATCAAATATTAATGCTTATAATATCTTTTTGTCTACTTTCGACTAAACTTCTTAGTATCGAATTTATGAAAATATTTACAATAGTTTTGAAAACATTATTTAAAAAAAGCACAAGAAATTTAAAAAAGCAACAAAAAAGAGAATTTTAAAAGCAGTGAATTATTTATATATCTAATATTTGAAGTAACATTGAAATAGTTGTAATTATATGTGTAAAAAACAAACCAGATTTCATCTAATTTAATGAAATTTGGTTATCTTTTTTGTTTGGAAATAAATTAAACCACGTTAATTTTTAATTTTGTTTTGTAAAAAGCCTGATATCAAGAAATGATAAAGTACAATTGATGGGGGTGCATACTATTTATGAAATTCTAAGACATTTAATTAAATGTTTAAAAGTGCAAACATGAAATCCAACCCCTTTTTATAACAAGTTATATATATTGTTGCACAAAAATACAAATATATAGTTTCATTAGAATTTAATGTTAATTTAACTGTTGCATATCAGTAAATATAAGCAGTTATTTTGATTTTCTCATATTTAAAAGATAAAATTAATAGAAGAGTTATTAATAACCGTGGTTAAACAAAATTCACATGTACAAGTAACAATAAAACTTGGAAGAGAGATGTAAGTCTTTTAAACGGAGATCAAATTAAATATATTCTAAGAATTCAATTACATGTTTGGAAATTTTCATTCATTTCTAATACACCAAATGCAAATAGCTGCATCAAAAATATTTTTGAAAAACTTGGACGATGATAACACATTTGTTGAATTTCAAATTCAACAAAGAAAAGTGCAAAAAATATAGGCTACATAGTATTCCTATTGTTTATTTGTGTCAATCCTTCTTTCAATTTACACAATTAAGTATTTATTAACTACTTTCATAGTCAATGTGCAATTAATATTTTTAATTTTTCAGAAATTGTTTTTTTTTTTATAATTACTGCAATTTTCAACTTTTTAATTTAACTAAAAGTACAAAATATTTATCAATGAAATACACGAATTAAGCACTTTTAAATACCTCACAAACATTTAATCGCCTTTTTTTAATTGCAAAAGCGTTTCTTTTTACATTTTTAAGGAGCATTGAATATAATTTTTAAATATATATAATCATTGATATTTCTTCACGTAGTTTATGTAAAAAAGATGTAGAGTATATAAATAAAATTTGGCAAATCAAGCTAAAACTTCTGAAATAAAAATAGATCAAAATAAACTTTTATGGTAAACAAATGTTCAAATTTTTCAGTTTATTTGGCACCAAAAAGTGTTATTTCTAATAGAAACTAATTTTTTTTTCTTTGAGTAAAATGTTGACATAAACAAAACAAACATTTAATAAAAATGACGCCAATTTTACATGTCATAACACAAATCTTTCCAATATTTAATTTAAAAGTATCACAAATTTTCTTGAGTATGTTAATAATATACTTCCCTAAAAAATACATAAAAAAACTACAAAAATAAAGGTCATTTTACAAGCGTGATTAGCTAGGCCTAAAAATCCGTAACTATTTTTCAAACAATTTCGGACTGATCATATATAGAAAAATGATAAATATCAGAAAAAATAAACATAAAACAAATTATAATGCAGATGTGAACACAATAAAACAGAATCAGGAAAACCAACATCAAAACTGTCAGTCAAGACGAAAGCATCCATGATAAAAACAAAACAAGAGTATCAAAGGATAAAAAGGCATTAAAAAGAGATGACGATCAGAAAAATAAAACTTACCCTTTCAAAATAAAACTCAAAGCTATCCTTTCTTGTCAATGACACTGAATAAATCTAAGCACAAGTCAAAAAGTATTCACTAAACACTGCAGCACACACGACACTCACAAACAGGAAGAGCATATAAAATAACACACACAACTGATAGATGCAGAATCACACACAGAAATGGCACTTTTTTTGGGAACTGTTTCTCACTCTTGGTTGAGATCCAGACGGGCAGAGCAAGTTTTAAAATAAAACGGTGAGAAACTGAAAATGCGATAAAAAGAAGCCCAAGAGCAAAGAAGCGCAGCGGGATTGAAATTCGCTTGGAATACTGTACCAAGCTTCCCTTTTCTTGTTTGGATGGAAGCTGCGAAAGCGGGTTGCAAGGTTTTGGAAAGGAAACGCACGTCGCCAAATGATCGCCAGCGTCGTGGGATTTTCACCCGACCATCTGCTCATAAAAGGGGAAGTCGAGTCGAGGAAGGTCGGGATAACAAACCATAAAAGAACTCAGCTGTGTCTACCTACCTCACTTGAGTTCATTTGATGTTGTGAAATTTTTTGATTTGATTCTTGTTTTTGGAATGAACAAAAAAAAAAAGTTTTTGAGACACGTGACTGATCACTTTCCTTTCTTACTCAGTTTGTTTGCGAATTTAAAAGTTTTCGTTTTACATGAAATGATCATGAAGGTGTTCTTTTAAATATAGATAAAAAGCAATCAAACGCATTATTACATAGAATTAAACCAATTGTGAAATTCGATTATTAAAGAAAAGAAAAAAAAAGGACATGAAAAATTTTAATTAAAATTTCAGTCTCTGTATTCTACCTTCAACAGGAGTCAAGGAAACTAACAAATAATAACAAAAAAAGAATTGCGAACGAAATTTATAGTTTCTCTTTCATGAATTCAAATACTTAAATCATGATACCCAAAGTGGTCTATATCGACTCCCAGGAGTCTATGACGACCTACAAGGGGCCCACGTCAGTGAAAAATAATTTGGGGGTCCATGAGGTGTAAATGGGAGTCTACGATAGTGGCTTTCATTAAACCAAATCATGACTCTAATTTTAAAAGAAAATTTAATTAAATGAAAACCAGATTTTAAAAGATTTGTTTCCTGAATTCAAGTTACAAGGTGACAGAATACATTTTATATTAAGACAAGGACCAACCTTTCAGCGTTTCTTGTCAGAATTAAGCTAAAGGAGTATAATGTTGGACGTCGCGAATTCTCCCAGTTTCTCAATAGGCCACAGACAATCTGTCAGGAAAATGACGTTTTAACTTACGTTCGATATTTAGATGCCCTTTATTCCGATTTTGAAAATAGGTTTGAGAATGCTCTAACACAATATTTATATATATAAATGGTAATTACAACAGTAGGCAAAATTGATATGTGGTCACATTCAAAAAATACAAATGTCATAATACAAGGGGAACTGATCGGAATTGGCAGAAACGGAGACTTTAAAGTAAAGTTTAGAAAAGGATGTCAGCAATTTTTGCTTTAAAATACATAAATTTTATTTATCCCAAATTCTGGAGTATAGTGAGAAAGTTTTTAATTGTTTTTCCTAGAGAGTAGTTTCAGCGTGGTTGTCAATCTTCAAAACAAAAAAAGGAAAGAAAAAGACTAGATACTTTTAACCGTGGAGATTTAGGGTTAAACCAGACAAGATTGATGCCAAATGTTGAAAAATTGTTATTGAGGCATCAGATTCATCCCTCCCATTATAAACATTTGTTTGTAGTCAGTTATTTTATGTACTAATTCATCCTCGTCACTTGAACGAAGCTCAAAATTACGAGGTTCATCGTCAATAGCTCTCGTATAGCTTTGTAGTGCGACGTTAATATAACTCTCAGTCTCTGAGACATATCTTTATTATTTGCATCCTGTCTTCTATTCTACATAATAAATGGTTTGCCATATAGTAAAATATATTACGTATAATCTAATCATACATAATATATTTTCTAAATTATGCATGTACGTAATATTATATTCGTAATTAATGTACGTTATGTAATAATTATGCTCTATAACATATAATTCTATACGTAATAACTATGTTATAATAAACTAGTGTTAGACATAGTAATTATAACTATTAGTAGTAAAATAAAATTAAAAATATAAATTAATTGAAAAATTTGACCATCGTTCTGTGTGTGGCATGCAGTACATTTTCTTTACGAAAATGAAAAGAACACATTTTTATAGTTTTCTCTGTAATTAAATTATTTTCATTGAGCAGTATCTTTGAAATATAGTTATTTGAGCATTTAAATAATTCTTAGCTGTAATATTCTATTTGTAGCGGTAATATTATCCTACTTGTAGTTATGTAATATACTATTTCATTTGTAGCTATTACTTTTATTTTGATTATTTGTTAAAAAAAAAAGCTGTGGAACAGAATTGTTAAATTCGAAAATAGTACTTCATTATGTCTGGTTTTTTTTAATGTTAAGAACGCTAGGTAATTTTTGACTTTAAAATATTCTGAAGAAAATTAATTTTATATTATATAACTCTAATTGAAGAACTCATTTACTGAACCAATAAAAAATTATTTTTTTTGTTTTGTTTTCGAATAAAAATGAAATGCTTTTTCAAAAAAAATAATAAATTTTTAAATGTGTTATTTGTAAGTGTACGTACAGAAGCAATAAAAGGGAAAATAGAAATTATATACATGTTTAGAATAAATTGTTCTCTTTTTAAAAATATGATTAGAAAATACCTTACTTAAATTTGTAATTGCTTTACATTAATATTTTTTCGTTGCAATGGGTGAGGAAGAATAAATTATCTATTTATCGATAACGGTGTGTTTGATTTTGGCAAAATTTTTTTTGAGAATACTGCCTTGAAAGAATCAATTTTTTTTAAGGATAAAATATTTCCAAGACTATTTTTTTCGTATTTCAGAAGAAAAAAATTTAATTATATGTGTTTATTTAAATCAGAGGTTCCCAAACTTTTTGTTCCATGCACCCTTTGCCATGTTTTTCGGTTTGGGGTAGACCCCTGCAAATTTTTCTAGTTAAATGTCTTTTTGACAGCTGGTGTAAAGCTACTTACTTTAAAAATTTAAATTTCTAACTGTAGTGAAGTATAATGCTTAAAACTTAAGAAACACATGTTAATGAAATTAAACATTTAACGTGCATAAGCTCCCTCTGCGAGTGAGTGATCGAGTATTTACGTCGCACTGTTCAGCTACCCGAGGCTTTTGGCGACGTACCTCGTAATTTTGAACCATGGTCAAATGACAGAACGACACTTGGGCTGGTACTCCCTCTCCTAACTACCACACCACACTAACGGCAGGACGTTTGAACTCTCGACAGATTTAACGTGCAGCGCTCCTCTACACGGCGGGTCTTCAGCGGTACTAGGCTCGAACTCATGACATGACGGCTACGAGTCTGTTACCCTTACCACTAGGCTACCGTGGCCCCAGCCCCTCTGCACGGCGGGGCAAAGATATGCTTGATATGATATCTAAAGACAATAGCCTAAATTTATATGACGTCACTCGCATATATCACGTGATGAATGCAATCATGTGTTTCCAGCCAATCAATTCATTCGTCTCACTGTTGCTAACTTTTGCTTTTAGCAGGAGCTTTATTTAAAAAAAGTATACATATTTGTTAACAGTAATAAAGCCCGTGGGTAAAGAAAATACACTTAATTTAAAAATATTCATATAACATAAGACTTCTTTTTTATTTTGGAATACTTTTTAAAAAATTATAATACTCAAGACAATTTCATCCAGTTATCAAATACAAAATTGTATCTGGATTTTACCAGTACACGTCCAATGTCGGCTTTAAACACAATGGAAAACACGTGACTACACTTATCACGTGACCATTATGAATTTAGCCTACTGTTTCCAGAGCAAATAAAAATTTGTTGAAATTTATCAAAGGTCGCTTTGAAAATATTAAGTCCTTCTTTCAATATCTCTATTCTATATGTATTTTCTATCAATCATTATAAAAAAAACTAACTTAAAATATATTTTTCAATTCCTACTATTAGTTCGCACTCTCCCTTTATATATTAATACATATATCTTGTTCAAATTTTCAATCGTTAAAAAAACACTTTTTATTTATCCATTCAAGTTCAAATACATTTTTTAAAACTTGTAGTAGATGACACTTGATGTTAATACAGTTTTTTTGCCAAATATTAATTTAATAATAAAATTAATTAATAATAGATATATTTCAGTCGATATTATTCCTCTAGATGGCAGCACCATTCGATAAAACAGCTTTTGTTTAATCTGTTGTGATGAAGATTTAACTTAACCTGAATAATACTATGCTAGTTAGACATCAGCATTCCTTTTACTCTGGTTTAAAGATAAATTCTTACCAATTTTTTCAACTTTTGAAAAAAATGCAATTGCAAATTTAATGTGGTTAAAAAGTTTTTAAGTTTAATTTAAAAGGTGTTTTGCCATTTAATATTGGGAGTCTGTCATATTTATACACATATTTATATTAATTGTAATTATTTAATAAAAAGTAACAAATATATTTTTTTACCTAAATAGGAATTGAGTGTAAATTTTTTTTTTTATGTTACTTGTTCA
>BMAO01000414.1:0-19936 GCA_019973975.1 Trichonephila clavata | reverse complement strand
AATATATATATATATGTCAGGTTTGAAAAGATTAACTTTAAAATTAAGGGAGTAATAAATAAAAATAGAGCGAACTCTTTATCATCGCGTAAGGATTTGTGGGTAAGTAAACCTATTTAAAGGTGGAGCGAGCGCTGACGAGGGCGAACCATTAATTAAAGCACAAACATTATTTACTTATCCACATACTAAAGTTAATTTTGCATACAAGTCTTCTAAGTGGGAAATTCCCCTTAAGCCCCCATAACTCAACAAAAATACTTAATTTACACATTGAACTACATCACACACTTCCGCTACTATCTTTTAAAACTGGGTCAGATGAAAAATAGCTGACGTCATTCTCCATTTTCACCCCTGCGAACGCAGGGGAACTTCGGCGTTTTTCGCCCATCAATGCTTCTTCCTCCACCCCTCCACGTTTTCTCCCGAAAGGGTTTAATTCGGACGGCTTTACCTCGCACATTTTGCCTCCCTCCGGGAGGCGTCACTCTTCTAATGGTTGTTCTATTTCACCCTATCTTCAGGGATACTGGGTATAAGCATCACTGCTGGAACCCGAACCATCTAATTTTCGTTCGTTCGTTTCGACGAGGGCGAACGTGTATTGGAGAGAAGTAGCTGGTGGACTCCTGGGCGGATTACCGTCTATTGTTCTATAGTGTTGTGCGCCCAAGAGACGCCATGTTGGATATTAGATGATTGTAGTGAAATAAAAAGAAGAATTAATAATAGAAGATGCATCATCATTTGACCCGCAGGCCTGGGGCCTGTCATATATATATATAGCATGTTTTGATACATTCAATAAAGTTGAAATGTGTATTAAATACAGTGTATTTTAGATTTATAGTATGAAAATATTTTGTACTATTTTAGATTTTGTTATTACTACAATTTTATACTTAAAAATGCAATCCACTTTATAGTTCTTATCATAATTTCTTAGCTCGCATTTAGATCAGTGTTTCTTAATTCCATGTGCCACATGGATTTTTGATGAATAATTAAAAGTGCATGGGTCATGTAGCTTTGAAAACAGTATTTACAATTGCTTCAAAAAAGATATTTATTTTTCCTGCTTTTATATTTAGTATTTTTTGCCCAAGTGTAATTGACATAGATTCAAATTGGCTTTCTTAAAATCAAAAGATTTGTTAAGTTACTCATTCTTTAATGTGATTGCATTGCTGTAAACTAATGAACAATATTCAATTTAGTTATCCATAATGGTCAGATATTTAATGAAATTGGTCACGAATTTTTTTTTTTTTTTTTTTTTTTTTTGTAAAATACATCTTTCACATTTTTTTTATATTCAGATGGGCTACCTACAGAAAAAAAAGATTGGTTAACTAGTCTAGACTAATTGTGTTGAGCATATTAATTTTGTGCTCATATTCAACACAAACAATAATATTTTGAGATAAATTTTGCATGGGGTTATATTTAGATCACATAGTTCTTTTTTCACATTATTTAATTGTCCAATTGAGTTAATATATGTAGAACTATTTTTTTTAAAAATTTTTCTTTATTTTAGGTGATGTGTGTAAAACCAGATTTAAGGTCCTAAGGGATCGATATCGTAAGGAAAAAGTTAGAGCATTTCCAAGTGGAAGCGAAGCAAAGGCGCGAAAGATTAATTAAAGAAGTATTAATTTACAAAGTTAAAGAAGGCCTTTTTCAGACATGCTGAGTTTCCTGGAGCCCTACATGCAAAAAGAAAGGTATGTCTATTCTTATGACTGTCTGGATATTTTTAGAATAAATTCTTTTATGTTAGAATGGTAATTAAGCTTTTTATTATTTTGAAGTACTTGGTCAAACATAACCGGAACAACAACCATGCCAATAATTGTTCCTTGCATTGAGGAAAGAATAGAGTTTGAGGAAGAGACAGGAATTGTTCAAGAGGCAGAAATTATTCAAGAGGAGGACAGTTTTAATTTGCCTGAAACATCCCAGCCTACCCCTATAAGTATGTTTATTTTTCAAAACATGTTTGAAATTAGATTTTTTTTTAAAAAAAATATTTGTATTATTTTAAAACTCGTATATTTTGAAAATTCTTTAATACTAATGCATTGAATAAGGGTACAACTGCACCCCACCCCGCAATTTATGTAAATGTAAAGCATTTCACAACAATTTCATTCATATTCATATATGGTTGCCCTGTTTCGCAGATGTATATATACAAAACATCTTCACTTGAACTGTTTAAACATTTACAAAGGGCTAGGTAAAACTTCAAGGTTATCCACAGTTTGCACCATGATGTGTGGATTTCATTGTGGTTAAATGTGCCATTTCCTTCATTTAATGAAAACTAAAAAGGCTAAATATATTTACTTTTAAAAAATTATTTTGGAAATAATATGTTTTATTATTTAGCAAGTAGAAGACAAACACCGAATTCTAAAAAAAGAAAGAGAGCAAGAGAAGAGTTGATTGATGCTGCATTGATGAAGATGGGAGGAGAAACTGACCCAGAAGATCACCTCTTAGAGTTTTGCTCTAAAAGCATAAAAAATATCTAGCTGAAGCCAAAAATGAAGCACTGGAATCCATAGCAAATTATGTATTCCAAATGAATAAAAAATATCTTCAGTAAATTGTGATGAAATTCTTTATATAAATTAAAATTCACAATTATATATGTCAATGTTATTGATATGCATGTAATAACTATATATGTACCTGAAACTATCTGTGTAAAAAGTATTTTCTTAATGTGTTCAGGTGATAGTTTAGCGTCACTTTACCCATTCAGGACCAGGCGATATTACCTGTTAGGCTTAATTTCATTTTAAATCATCACTGTAAAAAAAAGCACCAAAATTTATAGTTCATAATCATTCCAAATTAAGATCACTCTGTGTTCACGAGCAAAAGGAATGCATTTTTTCTATGGCAAATAAAGTGTAGACTTTGAAAACCCTTTTATGCTTGAAATATAATTTATCAATTTCTAGTGAAAAATTTCATGACATTTTAAATAACGACAGCAATCTACTTAAAAAATTCACTCAAATGAGATATATCCCCAAAAGAATAAAATATTTTATTTTCTATAAGGTAACTATGAATAATTTATAATTCTAAAATGCATTTTTATGCAAAACTAAAGTTAGCTAAGGGGAAATGCACAGTCCCCCATAGAGATAAAATACACTCCCAAAAGTTAAGCATGAAGATGTGAAATGCAAAAAAATCAACAAATACTGCTTTGATTGACACAAAATTTGGCAGTAAAGTAGCATATATATTTATACATAAAACAAAATCAATAATTATATACAGAAATGAAAACAATATTAAATTTTTGTAAGTTATCAGATAATGTCATACTGGAGACTTAAACAGAATTATGTATAAAGTGAAAATAAATAGCATAAAATGAAAAAAGGACATCATTAGGGTATGTGATCCCCCATCATCTGTATGCACAGTTTACACCTTCTGGCCATGCTTTCAATTAGGTGGTTAACCACCGCAGAATTAAGCAATCGCCATTCTTCTTGACTCATCAGTAAACATGACATTACCCCAGTCAAACACAGTCCAACAGCCATATTTCCGGCACCACTTTAATCGTGCTCCTCTCGACTGGACGGATAGAGGAACACAAACTCGAGGTACCCAGGCATACAGTCCATTCATATGTAATCCTCGGCGTACAGTAGCTGCAGATATAGCCTTACCAATGGACGCTGTAACCATTGATGTCACACGTGTGGAGGTTGCTCTGCGATTCCGCTTGGCTACAATAGAAATATACCGATCTTCCGCGGGGGTTGTAACCCTTGGGCGAACGCCTTCGGACAACTGTCTGTGTGGTTTGGAATTGGCTCCAGAAACGTGAAATTACAGAATGATGAACGCCGAAGAAAAGAGCAACATCTGTGATCGACTGTCCTGCTTCAATGCGCCCCACAGCACGCCAGCGCTCAGAATCTTCCATTCGTTTTCTGGAAGTCGTAGAAACACGTATGTCTTGAAAACAAATTGTACGAAAGTTTTAAACACCTTCTATTAGCATTTACAATCAACTTCTGTAACCCTTCAGAAAGCTGGCTTCTTATAAGATTGCTCTTTTTGCATATTTCTTGACATGAAAGCATGATTGACTGTTACCTAACACTACATACTTCCATCTACCTCTGCAGCGAATTGTATCCTCTTCAATTCTGATTGGCTTCCGGAAATCAGCATTTTCCTCTGCGTGCTTAACTTTTGGAAGTGAGTGCATGAACTAATACTATTAGCAGTGGCATAGCTAGGAAACCAAAGGCCCTAGTGCTAAAAAAAATGAGGCCCTTTCTTGCTTGGATTTTTATTAAGTAAAAATTTCTGAATATTTTAAATATACAAAGCTGTAATTTTTGTTTACTATATGCTCTTTCTTGGCAATTTCAAAATTTACATTTAAATGCTGAACGTGGGTTAAAACATCTTCCTGCGGGATTGTCTGTGACAAAATGAGAAAGTAATATACTCTTTTAACTTAATTCTGACAAGAAAAACTGTGTGTATGTGAAATGATGGTTCTTGTTTTAATAAAATGTATGCTTGTTTTAATACAATATAACTGCAAATGAGCCTCCTTACATTTAGTAAATAAGTTTTTTTAAAAGTAAAATCTGATTTCCACTTGAATACAAACTTTAAAAATTAAAGTCACGATTTGGTTTAATGAGAGCCAGTATCGTAGACCCCCATTTACACCCCATTAACCCCTAAATTATTTTTTTACTGACGTGGACCCGTGGAGGTCCATATAGACTACTTTGGGAATCACTGGCTTAGAGCTACAAAATAGTCCACTGAGATAGATAGGAAATGATACAAAAAATATGCATGAACATGAAGATACAATAAAACATTATAATTATTTTTTTTAAAAGAAACCTCTGCAGAGGAGGGAGGGGGGGGGGACAAAATTACATCAGTCTATTACAGATACGAGAAGATTGCAAAATATTGAAACAGGAAACTAGCTTACTATGAATCATTGTTATTAAAAATAGAATGTAACTAGGCAGGAACTGCCTCTTGTGTAGGTTATGTAACATGTAATAATAGGTGTGGTGAGATTTTTCAGGGAACTTTCAAGTAACAGTTTATAGAAAAATTAAAAATATAAACTTTTTAATAGGTGAAGCTCGCAACACTAAACAAACAACGAAAAAAATTTGGGGGAATTCCCTACAAGTTCAAAATTATTTTCAACTGAATTGCCATGATTATAGTTATGTTTCAAATTTTTATATGTATATCTTAAATTTGGGAGAAATTATTGCAAGTTTGTCTTGCTTGGTGGTCAGTATCCAGTGCACAGCACTGCCTAACCCATTGGTAGCTATGCCACTGAGTATTAGTATAAATAACATTACTTTTTGGCCATTTTTGGCTATGTGAGCATCTTGCCATGCTGTCGCCTCCTCATGACAGAAATAATTTTGCAAAGTTCTTCTCGTCTCTTCAGCTTGACGGCTGTACATGTTGGAACCAGTGCGGCTAAATCTATTAATCGCCAATGCCTCTTCAGTTCGCCACCTGCCATCATTTATATATCCATCAGGTGACATGTTATCCGCAAAATTCAAAGGACAATACCTTCTTTCACAGGATGGTACTTCTTCTTCTGCACTTTTGATAAAATTATGTAGGCAAACTGCTGCAGCGACAGTAAATGTGCTCGTTTCCTAGCTAGACACGAGTGGCTTTCGGAAAATTCTAAAGCGAGATGCCATAATTCCGAAAGCATTTTCCACGCACCTCCTTGCTCTTGATAAGACGATTATTGAAAATCGCCTTGTCTTTCGACAACACAACACCAGGATATGGCCTCATCAAATTGCTTTTCAGAGGGAAAGCTTCATCCCCAATAAAAAGGAAAGGTAACATCTTTGTTGTGCCTGGTATTTCCACTGGGCAAGGAAGATCTAATGTGCCTTTTTAAAGGCTTTGACCAAAAATGGAATTTTTGAAAACTCCCCCATCACTATTGTGACCTTCAGCTCCAATGTCTACAAGTACAAACTTGTAGTTTGCATCAACGCATGCTAATAATATGATGCCGAAGGTCCCTTTGTAATTGTGGAAACGTGATCCACTTTTTGGTGGTGCCTGAAAAAAGAAAACAGTATTTTTAATAAAGCAATTCCTACAGAAAAGTAAAAATATGAATTTATTACTTCATTTTATCAATAAAAGGTAAACATAAAAACTGCATTTTAATGGTATACATTTTAACGAGAAAAACAAGACTAATTGTAAAAAAGTAGTTGGATGTTTTTATATGTAAATAAATGTTAAACACATTATTTAATTTTTTTAAAGATAAAAATTACAAATAGTTTTGAATATAAAGTTAAACTTTATAAAATTTATAAATGTGAATAAATTATCCATAAAATATTTAGATTCTGAAGATAGAACAAAAAGTACCTGCATAAGGACATGCTTTCCATCAATGGTCCCTAAACAGTTCGGAAACTGCCACTGCTCATGATATCCTTCAGCAATATCCAGCCATATATTCCTATCTGGCTTTGCTAAAACAATTGGCTGTAGTGAGGAACTGATAGCTTCACAAGTTTCTCTTATAATGGTACTTGTGGTTGAGCGACCAATTCTAAATGAATATGACAGACTAGTCATCCAATCCCCAGTTGCCAAGTACCTAAAACATACAATGATAATAAGATTGACTTATAAATATTTATCAACAGAATTGAGGTTCAATAATTCATTTCATTAGTTTAAGAAGCTAATTCAATGAAGGTATATGTTAAATAATAGATTACATACCACAAATGGATGAAAATAACTAACTTCATGAAAATAGTATTACAGTACAATTCCACACATTTGGCTAGTTTTTATACTATTATAAAATATCACTACTTTTGGATACAAGTAAGTCATGATAATAACTTAAAGGGTAACATTAAAATTCTAAATAATTAAACTCTAAATATTAAATAATTCTAAAATTTTTTTTTAAAGACACAGAAATTAGCATGATAATTTTTAGAATGGAGAATCAACATTTATTTTTTATAAGCTTTTTCTTTCTTATATTACTAAAATAAAAAAAAACTTAAGTTTAGGTATTTACCATATTAAAAAGAGCTATTCAAAATAAAATATCGAACTCGTAACTAATTTGCAATATCCATAATTTGTTTAAATATTTTTATAATTCTATAAAATTTTTATACTGCAAATAAGAAGTTGCTTTGAATATAAAATATTCTTATTTGAATATCACATACAAACATTTTCAAGGGGATTTGGCACCTTTTGAACAATGTTTTTTTAATTTATGTATTTAAAAATTATGTTTTAGAATTTCATTTAATGTTTCTATTTAAGAAAATGATACAATAAGAAAATTTGCACATATTATTCACACAATTTTAAAAATTCGAATTTTTTTAAAGAAAATTTTCAAATTGTACTGCTTTTAGAATTATATTTGGACCTAGATTTTTTTTTAATGTTCTTAAGGATGTTCTAAACAACTACAGGGATCTATTTTTCAATAACTTAATTAGTTTTGGAGGGGAAAAAAATAAAATGTTTATATGTGTGCTAAAATTTAACGAAAAAGCCAAAATCTCCTACAGTTTAATTATTTTTTTTAAAAAAGTATTAAGTTTTGAAGTTGACTTAACTAATAAGAACGTCAAAAATTTCAGAACTAACTCACATTTGAAGAAAAACTTTTACATACCTCAGAGCTAAAGCCAATCTATCCTTTGGCTGAATACTATCTCGATAATTTGTATCCTTTTTTGCAATTAATGGTCCAACTATTGAAAGTAATTTAGCGAAAAGTTGCGGAGACATTCGAAAAAAGTTGAAAAAGCTCTCTGTGTCTGACAAACGCATCTCTTCTATTAACACAGACGCTCCTTTTGATCGCCTTTTTTGAAAAATGGGTCGAACCCACCATTGTTTCCTTTCCTCCCTTTTTAGGGCTAATAAAATTGCAAAAAATTCATTTATCTTGAGATCCATACTTTACAATTCTAAATCAACAACTTTGCACGATTTTCAACAACTACCTTCAGCGTCACCTAATGCGCAAATCCACCGCAAGCGTACGAAAAAGCTTTGGTGTGAATCGATCGACGAAAATATCTCTAAGCGCTACTTTGATCACGACGCGTGAACGCCTTGGTGTGAATGAGCCTTTACACCTTTTGTAGAGAACTAGCCGTTACCCACCCGCTTAGCTAGGTATTTCGGGAAATCTTCAATTTTGTGGGCTGGGATTTTCTACCGCCAAATCCTCTTTTCTAGCCGAAGGTCGATCGCGAAGGCGTATCCTTGAGAAATATCGGTTTGTAGTAACCATATGCGATAAGATTCCCCTCAGATCCTTCTCCTTCAGTTACTCCAAAAGTATATCTAAGCTTACATAAGTATATCTAGCAGACACTTTTGAATGATATTCGCTCTGTTTGGTGATCTTGGCGTATTTGAACTGGTTTCAACCTCAAATGTTGACTTCCCCCGGAAATTGTTACTAGCTTATATAGATGATACTGCTGCAAACTCCCTCATCAGTGAGTCGGTAGATATGCGAACGAACGATACAGTTGTTATGTCGAGTGTGCTGCGTGAGCAGTGCTGCAGTAATTGAAGGTGATGCGTCACGCGAGTAGGACGATTTTGCTGCGCCAAGTGAGTCTAGTGACTTTTTGGTTGCTCTTTTTGCGGGTAGATAGAGCCACGAGAGATCAGAAGGTTGCTCTTTTCTAAATTCGGCCAGAGTCACCAATGAAGTAGCACACTTATCCGGCAGGACAGAACCCACGACCTTCGGATATGAAGCCGAGTAAATTAACCACTAGACCAAAATGATCACTTGAGTCCAGAGGATGAAGCCTCCGGATTGAAGTGATACTGATACCACTACAGATTTAAATGTTATAGTGAAAAATATCTTTATTAGTTACATCATAGGTTCTCAACGGGGGTGATAACGTCCCTTGTGGGCGTTTGAGGCTTCCAGGAGGGCAGTCAAAAACCCAGAGAAAAATAGGGGGCGTTGAGATGGCACGGAGGGGCTTGGGCGGATTAACCAAATATAGTCTAAAAAGATTTTTTAAAAATCCGCTGATTATGCTCTAACAAAAGTAAACTTTACTACAGTTTATTTTATGTTGATTGCATGCATTTAAATCATTTCTATAACACATGTACGAAAATTCACATATTTCGGTATTTCGAGAAGTGGATGAAAAACTTAAAAATTACATTACATTCAGACCTACATTACTACATTAAACTGAATGATATAGCGCATTTTAATTTTTGTACGGCACAAGTTGTCATTGTCTGTGAGCTGTAGGAAAAATGTTTCGTCTTCTGCATTTCATTGCATATATTATCCAAAAATATTCCAAGTTTATTCTTTCTCGTGCTGTAAGTTTTAAAAGGCTAAAAGTTATGCTAAAGAAATGTAAGAACAATTAAAATTACTTCTGCATAAGTACACTGGTGTCCAAAAGTTAAGCATAAATCGTAAAATGCGAAAAACATGGAGCAAATATTCGTAAAATTATTCCAAATTGCTTGCGGATATTAATTGGGTGAAGAAGAAACATTGGGTTTATACAAAACTTTTCAGTCGACTACGTCTTGCGTGAAACACCAGCCCATGTCGGAACGCGGAGAAACCCATTCACGCAGCATAGGCAGTTCAGACAAGTTTCGTGCAACTGCTGTGCGAAGGAACGTTGTTAACCATCAAACAAGGTGAAGGATGGCACAAAGACGCCAATTGGACATGTTTACGAAAGGAAGAATCGTCGGAATGCAGGAATCCTCACGATCACAAACCGAAGTGTCTTGAATTCTGAATGTGGACCAGTCTGTGATTTCAAGACTGTGGTAGAGGTTTCAAAGAACGGGAGATGTTACCCGACAACCAGTATCAGTTCGACCAAGAGTCACAACCCCTCGCCAAGATCGATATCTGGCAATAAGTGCGCGACGTTAAAAGGGGCAGTACTGCCAGAGCACTGGGCTCGGCGCTCACAGTCACCACAGGAATACGAATTTCGAAAATAACTGTTTGCAGGAGACTCAATCATGCTGGTCTGTATGCCAGAAGACCAGCAGTTTGCATTCCCCTCACGTCGCGCATAAACACGCTCGTTTGAACTGGAGTTTGAAACATCAACATTGGAGTGTGAGAGAGTGGGCCAATGTGATATTCAGTGACGAGTCCCGGTTTAGTCTGAGTAGTGATTCTTGGCGGGTAACGATATGGAGAGAACGTGGAACACGTTTTGAACCAAGAAACATAACGGAAAGATATCATTTTTCATCAAGAGGAGCAATGGAATGGGGCAGGCATCATGATGGACGGCCACACAGACCTCCATTTCTTTGACACGGGGTCTGTGACTGCTCAAAGTTACAGAGACGAAGTTCTTGAGACTTATGTTCACTTTTTTCGAGGTGCTGTTGGTACTGACTTCATGTTCATGTGAATGATTATGCACCATGTCATCGAGCGGAACTGATTGATGACTTCCTTGAAACGGAAAACATCCAGCGCATGACGTGGCCTGCGAACTCCCCTGATTTAAATCTTATCGAACATGTATGGGATATGCTCGGGAGACAAATTGCAGCCCTTTCGCACCCACCAAGCTCCGTTACAGAACTGAAGAGAAGCTTGTAACTCCAAGAAGCTTGGAACCGTTTGAGCCCACAACTCGTTCATCATCTCATAGCAAGTATGGTAAATCGCTGTGCAGCATGCCGGGCTGTCAGAGGTGACCACACGCCTTATTAAACTACAGCATCAGTATTTTATTTAATGTTTTCTTTCATTTTTTCTTTAAAATGTGAATCCTTGCTATGCTCAGTTTTCTTTCAAACTGCTACTTCGGATAATAAAATTAATAATTATCATTCTTTTGATTTGCTTCCTTATTTTATAACCATTTTACACTCGCATATCACGTTTCCCGCCATTCTGATTTACAGTTCCTTCTTTATTCACATAATTATCAATTATGCTTAACTTTTGGACACCAATGGCTTGTATGTATAGAAAATAATGTCATCTTGCTGAAACCGGAAAAAGATGAGGGTTCCAATGGCTGCATCATTGTGATAGGGACAGATAAAGGGAACAAACAAGACCGGACGTGTAATGCGCAATTTCGTTGGCAGCACCTATTCCTATAATCTACAAACAAGGATGGGTTACTTTGATATTTTTTTGGCCTCTTTTTGAAAATTGCCAAGCTCATCGTTGGCTTAATTGAACCTACTAAAATCATTCTTGCTGTAGCGCTCGTGCTGAAAGGTTCGTATATAAAATTCTAGCGGCGAGATTTATTGATTAGGTATTTTATAACTTTGAATTATAATGTTTGATTGTTAAATTTTTTTGCAGTTTTTATATTGTATCAATTTCCTGTTAAGTTTTCCATCATTTTAACATATTTGCTGATTTATGGAATTTGTAACTTATGTGAACAACTAAAAACTTTGATTCATAATTTTGAATTATTATTATTTTACTCTTTTTATATTATATTTTTATTTTTTTGTGTGCTTTGATTTGATGTAATTAACATTTTCCGTTCATCGACTTTCTAGCTTCTGCCGTGTAAAAGCTCGATTCTCCGATCACGTGAATGTAAAAATTTCATGCTTTGATTATTTATAATGTTTTAATAATACGTTTTAAAATTTCCAGGTATTTACCATTGTAGTAGATTCATTATTTTTTTAGTTCCTGCTGGGTGATTGCCCCCTTGGCGGATCTCGTGAGTGTAAAACTTTTTCTTGTCGTTAAATCGAAAGTTCTATTGATTGTTATGAAAAATTAGCGTAAATATATGAGGTAAATTGTTTGGCTAAATTTTTAAATGATTGTGAGAATAATAATAGAAAATGCAAATTTTCTGGAGGCGTTCTTGTAAAAGAAGGGTGCCCTGCTAGGATCCAACCAAAGGTAATAACACTATTCTTAATAAGAAAATACATTTAAAGTAAGAAAAAAATCATTGTTGGAATGTATTATCTATTGCAAAAAATTTTATACGAATCACATGTAAAGATCTACACAATATGTTGAGATTTAACTTTCCCTTAACCTTTTCCATATCATGAGTGAAATTGTAGATTTAGATATTTAACACATTTGCTAACATGTGAAGCTTCCTAGACATATAAAAGGAAAACTAGTTGTATAGAAATATCAAAGATTCTATATTCCAATTATTAATGGAATATCTCTCTCTTGGTAGAATCACTCTTTATAAAGACTATTAAGGGATCAGTGTAATATATTTTTCAAAGCATAATCAAGCATTTCAACTGGTTTATAAAACTTGTATAGAGTTCATTAAAGCTAATCTTGAAATGGGTATTGAAAAATCTTCAGTATTAGAATATGTATTCGGTTAATAGAAGTTTAATTGTACTTGACTAATAAGGAATGCTTTACTCTGTTGCTCATGTTATAACTAATAAATTAAATACAGGAAATATGTATTGTGTTTCAACATTCTGAGAGAAAGGGTGCCCAGTTAAAAATTAATTGCATTACACCTTCAATGCACTTGGAAGAAATGATTAAATGATCTTGTTTTCCAATTTTGAAATGCGAAGGGAAATTTTTCTAGTAGCTCATTTGGAAGGAATAAGTTCAATCAGATGTAAACAAATAATGGAAAATTTTAAAATTGCATCGATTGATAAAAAGCCTACTTTCAATAAATATTTTGATGATAATTATTGTTATTCAGCCTACTAATAGTATAAGTCACATCATCTACTTCTGCATGCCAATACTGATAAAAATATATATTGTTAATCTATTCACAATACATGAATGTCCAATTATTTAAAAATGAAAATGTAACTGTCAAGCAGATAGTTTGTTGAAAATACAGCATGACACATATTTAGTACATTATAGAATTTTAAATGGTATTCTCCCCAGTTTATATCCTCACAACCTATTTCCATTTCGAAATGAATTGAAGATTCCTGACGTATATTTATGACCAGGCAACAAATTCTTGGTTTGTAAAATCGCAGACTAATGGAGATGTATTTTATGTTGTTAAAAAGATTATGGTAGCATTTCAGAAAGAGGTTATGTGTGTGTGTGGTGATCAATGCCATTACAGGTGTGTAAAATTATCATGTTCGGCTTGGTATACATGTGAATGCTCAGATAATCATGCACCATGTAAACATATTAAGTTCATTCTTAAATTGTTTGAGAGATTCCATGTTGTTGAAAATGTTGAATATACTTCTTTCCATATCTCAGATAGAAAGTGTGGTATGAGGTCTTCCGCCAAAGAAATATGTAATGACATAAGAAAAACCAGGAGACTGAACTTCTACTTGTAGTATTAAATTGTTTATTGCAAGGTAAAATAGTTCAGGAACAATTGTCTCAACATGCAATTCAGTAAAAGAAAGGTAAAAAGTAATTACTAAAGAATTATTTACCTGATCCTCTTGTACCTACCTCCCAATCAGCATTTAAACTAGCAGTAAATATTTAAGCCAACTATTGGGGATATAAAAATAAAAAGGAAAACTCTGGAATGTTCTTTTTTTAGTTGTCAAGAAAGAAAACATTCAAGCACAGGCAAGTCAGCATTACTCAATTCAAAAGCTATTTGAAAAAAACTTAACTGTATCTGTAACACCTGATATATGCTTGTAGTGGAGTTATTTTATGTTTTCCAAGACATTTAGCTATGTTTTTATGGGGTAAAGTTGTTGTATATTTTTATATCAGATGAGGAGGTAAATAATTATTAAAAATGACCAAATTTTTGTCACAAATTTCTTTATGACAGTATATTAGAAGTATATAATTTAAAAATCATGCAGGATAGAGATTCCATTGCAGTTGAATGTTACCACACAAATTTTGGAAAGTGATGGGAATATGGTAATTTTTTATATCATTCATTCGTAATAAAATTTTAGGCAAAAAAAATTGATTTATACTTTTGGAACATACGAATTTAGAAAATACATGTATACTTTTTGCAGGTAAGGTGTTTAATATAAAATATATAGAGAATCAGGTGATGGTTAATGCTTGCTATCAATACAAGCAAAACTATATACTAAAGTAAGTAATATGTTTTAACTTGTGTGTAAATAATTCTTAATAATAAATTATTCATCATTTTGATAATATTTGTGCTGTTTGTTATACAGGAATAGACCTTGAAAATCTGCCTTGCCTATATAGAAACAGGTATTTCATCCATATGTTACATTTCATGGGTGATGAGGAAAGTGGTAGTGAAAGTAATGATATAATGTGATTGTCTTTTTTATGGTATAGATGTACTAATAAGGATTTATTTATTTTTTTGTCCAGTAGTGGACCAGTTTTTGATATACTATTTGTTTTATAAATACTTTCAATAGTTATAGTGTTTCAGGTTGCTTTATATGTGTTCTGTGTATCAACCAGATGAATGAAGTAAATATTCTTATATCTCTGAAAGTCTTGAATGACTTTTTGATCTTAAAAAGTACTAGATGGAATTTTCAGCTGTGGTGACATATACATTATAATTGCATCACAGTTGTGAAAGACTTTCTAAAGCATTAAAGGTTGTGTAATGTAATTAATTATATATATATATATATATAGTAATTAATATTTATATGATGGGAAATGCAATACAAGTTAATATTTTATTTAGTTTTAAAAGCAATCAATTGTCTACTTTTTTTAAGACTGTCAACAATATTAGTTACACAACACTTTTTAATACAGTAGGTATAATCCAAAACCATTTGAAAAATACAATGGTTTGTGCAGTAAAGTAGCTTAAAGAGTGGTGCATTCCATCTTATGTCAAAGCGGTACAAGTAATAAATTTTTCTTAAATCGAAAAACCTTGTATAGTTGATTTTTCATAATGTTTACAAGTTCCATAAGTAAACAATCATTAGCTGCACAGTTATTTATATTAAAATTTTAACATTTACATGCAACATAAATACATTTCAGAAAAAAAACGTTTAACAGTACATGTTTTGTAAAGAAAATTAGGAAACGGTATTTCTTTTTTTTTTAAAGGTATAAAGTATTCATTCAGTTTTGAAATCCTAGAAATATTATGTAAGTCAATTATTTCTTTGCTACTTTCCATAATAAATGATTCTGTTGTAGCTAAGTTCATCCAAAATCGTTTCCTTCAACCACATAAGTTATACTAGAATCCTAAGAGGGTTTTCAGATAAAAATATAACTTAGTTCTTGGTTTTGCTAGTTATTTTTATAATGCTTGATACTCAGCTTAACAAATATTAATTTTTTTTAAATACTATTAAAACTTCAATATTTTCACGATTTATACTTTTGTATTATTATTTTAAAATTTTTCCAGATGTGCTAACTTTTGAAGACTTTCAGAAATATATAAAACTTTCAGCTAATTGATGAATTGAGCCTTCACATAACAAATAGCGATCTTACATCGATAGATTAAATCAGTCGCATTAAAATAGAAAGATAGCTTTTTATTGAACCTCGTAAAAAAGTTTGTTAATGTCTCTGTCTCAATTGCTACTAATACTTATTCAAAACTTGCATAAAGACTTCTATTTTTCTTTGGTGATCTTTTTGACAATCAACATCGTTCTGATTTTTAAAAAAAATGTATTAAAATAATTTTATATTATTATACTAATATTTTATTTTAGAAAAATGGTGAAATTCCATAGAACTATTAATCTTGGAAGGGTTTTATTTGAAATGTAAGAAGATATTGCTGCAAAATAAAAGATTCGCAATAATATACTTTAGTATTCTAATGATATATTTCAATTATTGTGAGATGAATGAAAGAAATGCATTTATTAATTTCAGTAATGAAACATGTAAAACGAAATACAAAACAGGGTCGGATGTGTGTAACAAGAAAAAATTTGCTTGATAGTAAATTGAGAGAAACTTAGGAACGATCACAACAATCTCATATTAGAAAGATTTGTCTGATGATTATAAAAAAGAATTCAAACAACACCTTATTTATTAAAAATTTTTCGATAAATATCTCCGAAATTTCGGGGTTTTTTTAATATCTAACTATTGGATTCAGTTTATTGATCAGCAATAAAATAAAGAAATGTTTAAAAAATTTGCTTAGTATAAAAAATGCATAAAATAACAATTGAATACTATGAAATTAGTAAAATTAGAAACCTGTGTTGCTCCATGACCCAATCGATCAATTTAAAACATTGTCAGCATATATATATATACCTGATAAGATTTGGGCTAAAAAAACAAATTAAAAACTTCCTTACTGAGATCACTATGTACCCTAAGCTTAACATTTATAAAAACAAAATATAGACCTTTATAAATCGTTTCTAGGTTTAAAAAGAAAGAAGGGGAAAAAAACATTGTTTTAGCGAAATGATTTTATGTTCATTGCAACAATAAAATTAATTATTTGTTAGAATTTTTTCGATAAATATCCGAAGTTTCTTGGTACTTTTGGCTTCCTAATCATTAAATTAAATTCTTCAATTAACAATAAAATAAAAAGATATTTATTAAATATGCTCAATTATATAAAAAACAACGCATAAAATAACCATTGAATACCATGAAATTAGGAACCTGTGTTGCTTCAAGACCTAATCATTCAATTTTAAATACTGTTAACTTACATACGCTCTTAAGGCGATATGGTACCATCTTCACAATTTTTTTTACTTTTAATATTTGATATTTGGTTTTAATTGCATTTTATAAAGGTTACTATTTAATAATAATTCCATTGCAAAATGTTTGTAAAATTTAAATTTGTTTACCTTTTTTAAGCATTTTTTAAATCCTTAAGGCTTTTTTTAAATATTTTCAAAAAAATTTTTCCAAGTGTCTTATAATATACTACATAAAACTGTGCATGGTTTTTTTTTTTCTGCTGCTGCTCTTTAATTTTTTATTAATTTTTTTATAGTTAAACTTCCAAAAATTCCCAAAAAAACATTAATTTTGATTTTGAAATTTTTTAGAAAAAGTACTAAACACACACATGTTAGAGCTAATCCTATGCACAGTTTTACAAAACATACATTTCAGAACATGTATAAAAAATTTCAAACCCATACTTCAATTACCAAAAAGGCCTTACGGATAACAGTATATGCACAAAAATTCAACATGGAGAAATATGAGTTTGAAGTTTTCATTCCATGAATAGCATGGTATAATATTCATCGAATAGTCTGAAACTTTTATGAAATGTTAATTAGCTTATTTAAAACTACTTACCATAAAAAATTGTACAATTGTAGAACAATTAAACAGTATACTGCCGTAATAAATATATAGAAAAAAACGAATGAAAGATCAATATTTCATAAAACTTTATCTTAATAATTATATAAAAAAAATACACACACTTCAGAGCTAATTCCAAGCTCAGAGCTAATGCACAACATGTACAAAAGATGTTTATACCTTTATTTTTTATTTCCATGATTTTAAAAGCCTTCGCATGTTAAATATTGTACACGAATAAAAGCAAAATCAAGTAATTTATAGGTAAAATACATCAAAATCTAAGAACTGTATATGTGCATTTGTTTAAATAAATATCTTAAAATATTTTAATAATAAAAGTGTTGAATCTCGCACACATGGGATATATATATATCACCAAAAACAAATATATGAAAATGGGGGAGTTTTTCTATTCTTGCAAATTAGATTTTTAATTACCCGAGTTATCAAAATGAGATTTAGTATTTGTGCTTTGGGAGTATCCGTTTTGAAGTTTTAATTTCATTCATAATAATATCATAAAAAGCACGCACACCTTTTAAATCTTGATCAAAGCCATTTGATCTTCCCAGTAAATAATTCACAAACTAGAATTTTTGCATGAATTGCACAATTTTTTCTTAAAATAATTTAATTTTTAATTAATTTTATTAATTAATTAATTAATAAAATTCCATTACTTTATGAAAAATGCAGGTAAAGCTTTGAAATTTTGCAGGCATATTTATAAAGATTCGGGGTATCAAATAAGTCAATTAAAAAAATTTCGACAGTTTAATGATTTTTAGTGTACCATATCACCTTAATAAATTTCGCGAAGAAAAGAAAAATGATTGAGGCAATTATAAGCGCAAAATACAAACATTAACAAATCGTTTCGAGGATTAAAACATATTTATTTTTACGTATATATGTTTAGTTAATTGATGTTATTTTCATTGCAGCAATGTACGATTAATAATAATTGGATTATTCCAAATGAGATATAATGGATGAATATTTTTACTCGTCAAACTCAAAACTAAATCGCCAAAATCATAAAAGTACGTTGAACTTTCAAGATACAGCTGTGGAAGCAGTTCAGTTATTTGGTTATCTTTCAGCAATGAATTATTTGCTGACAATCCCTGATTTTGGGATACGTACGGTTCCAGATGTTTCGAGGGAGTGGTCTTCATGTAAAGGTTTTAGAAAAAGCAGTTTTGTAAGTTTGACACAATGAGAAGAATGTTGTGTAAAAGCTTGAGCGTAGAATCAAGGCGATCTTGAATGATTGATGCGAAACCTTCCATAAACACTTCTGTCATTCTATATGTGTTAGTTGTTAAATACAGATTTATATTTGTACTGAAGACATCAGTATTTGCTTCGTCATTTAATTATTCACCAAAATGATTAAAGATAAAAAATTTCTTACACATTATAAAGATTTTAAATATAGTGATATCACATTTAAAATCAGATCCATCATAAAATAATTTGAATTGAATATTATTCGAAATAAGCTTGCAATTACAAAGAAATGCAAAGGAATTCACTCAAAAAAAGTTCTGTATAAAATCTACATAGTATAATTTGAAAAGTATTTCTTCATATTTTCCTAGCGTTCGTATAAAATTGAATAACGAAGGGAAAAAAATGTGCTTGAATCTTTGCTATAAAATTAATGTGTAACATTATGGCAATGAAATCATTTTTACTTGTGATAAATGTTGAGTAAATTTATTTGAAAATATATTACTATATTTTTTTACTTATAATTGCACGGAAAACTTTTTTAATAAAAATGCAATTAGTTATTTAACGTATTGTTAATGTTCGAGATTTTGAAAACACTAGCGAGTATTAAATTATTCGAAAAATGGAACTACTAAATATTTCAAATGGTACCTAGTAATGAGATATGCACAATACTATTTCGAAGTTCTGAAAAGACATAACTATTTTGCTCGAAGGAATAACTATCAAAAATGCTAAAAATTATAAAGTACAGACACAGGGGGGGGGGGGAATTCAAACATATACAATGATATAAAATTTTCATGAAAATAGCTCCACATACCTTAGCTGTTAATATTTTTTTTTTTAATGAGTTTTTCTTTCTTTCTTTTTTAGATAAGTTTCTAAAAACAGGTATATTTCCGAATATATCAAAAGAAAAATTTAAGACAGATGGTAGAAAATTATTCATAATTTCAAAAGAAATAAGCTGTATGTTTCAGAGAAAGTACAAAAAATCTTTTTAGAGATAATTGAGTATTGTTGCATAGTTGCGATTTATTATAATAAAATTATAGAAGAGAAACAAATTTGCTAATTATGGATGAATAGCACATAAACATTTCGATATATTATATTTTCAAATGCTCATATGTGAGGAGTTTTTTTTTTTCCATCCGTAGTTTTTATAATATTTTCTAAGACAATAGAGCTTTTTCCAAAAAACAGAGTATATTTTATTTTATGAAGAATTAGATTTACATGTTTCGTATATTATTCATCTGATGCAGTCTAATAAAATGTATTACGGTGCCTTTATATCATACTTTATTAATAAAATTTTTGGTAAAGAAAATTGATTCATACTTTTGGAACAAA